>PVIA01006991.1:0-89253 GCA_004024845.1 Tonatia bakeri
ACACAGAGCAAGAACATGCAGGGCAGCTTTGCAGCTAATCCATGGCATGGTCATTTAACATACCTATAGCCTTGGGCCGGTTGCTTGAATATGCTAAATAGCTATGGCCATGCTCTGGGCCAGGGGGATGGAAAGGGACACCTCCCCGAGATGTGACTGGGGGCAGGTCCCCTGAGTTACAGCGCTTGCGTGGGAGCTCAGAGGAGATTGGTTCTAGGACATGGGTGACACTTGCCCAGACCCATCATGGTGACCAGAAAAGCTGGAAAGGACAGCAGATTGAGGGCAAGTGTGGCCGAGAGTAGGAGGAGTCGGAAATAGGGCTGCAGAGGAAGATTGGCGCGGGGATTTAAACCCAGACACGGCAGCCATAGAACAGAGAACCACGCGGATTTGGCTGAGTGGGGACTCCCGTGGTCCTGGAGGAGAGAGGACCACGTGGCTGGAGTGGTGGAGAAAGGACCACATGGCTGGAGCAATGGAGAGAGGACCATGCACCTTTGCCAGAGTGGGTTCCCCCACAGCAGTAGTAGGGGGAACCATCACCTGGTTTTAGCAGAGATTCCGGCGACACAGCTGATGGTGCTGAGAACCGAGAGAGGCCTACCAGCCGAGCACGGATTACTGGGAAGATCCAGACACTGCCTGAGACTGGACTTCTATTTCCTTTCCTGAGATACGGTACCCCAGACTGGGCAAGGGGGAAGGAAGGACTGTGTGCATTTGTGGGTGTTTTAAGGGACTTTAAGATTTTGATAAAGACATTAGGTCACTACCTTAAGTTTGTATAGCTCTAAATAAGCATTTCCCTTCCTTTTCACGAATCTCTGGCATTGAGAGATATCTTTCCTTTAAGGCAGCAGACAAGACGGACCTGAATCTCTTTCCGTAAGAGTATTATCATTCCAGGCCCCTTTGGCATTTTGGTTTCTGTAACAGTAAGGATGGAAAAAAAGCTAAAAAATAAAAAAGCAGTATGTGTGCCTTTTCCACCTTGTCTTTCCCCAGCTGTAGTGGCTTTGGAAGGTCCATGTGAGGCTGACTGAATGACAAGCTAGAGAGAGCCTGGATCCTCGAACCACCACATCGAAAGCCACCCACCAAACACCCTCAGTAGACAAGTGTGAATGAGAAACAGACTTTTTTTTCCTTAAACCGTTAAGGTTTTGGGGGGTTATGTAATAGAACAGCTAGCGTTCCTTATATCTCTGACCCAGAAATTGCACGTATAGGAATGTTTCCTAAAAAAATAATCAAAGATGCAAAGATTTATAGAGGCTAAGAACAATGAGCAAAACTTTACATGGTTTTAATCAGTGAGCACTGCACTGGGCTCTGAAACATGGGAATGAGAAGCGGGGAGAGAAAGCAGACTGGGCCACCGCACGGTAGTACAAACACTAATAGTTGTGATGGCAAACACGGAAGAACGGAGGTTGGGAAGAAAATAAGAAAGCCGGTCAAGCCCTGTGTTGAACACTTACGTGAGCTGAACCATCTGTACAAACATTTTGGAAGAGGTTGGTGAAGAGATCCTGGCATGGAAATACTTGGTTAATTGCAATCAGGGAATAATCAGCATTTTGTTCCCTAAGAAATCCTTTGGCACATGATTAAATTGTCAAGGTCTCTTTCACCTTTTATATCTGGATTTCTCTAGCACAAGTACCCTAACATTAGTGTTTTCATAAATCTGAAGCCTTTTCTTCTTCCCTTCATAAGTGATGCTTCTCACCGTCTTCTCTGGCCCCAGGCGGTGATGGTGGTGATGACAGACTGCTAGTACTAATGTTTAAAATACACTATATTTATTATGCATTGTTCATGCTTTCCAACACATGTTCACTATTTTGCAGGATTGTCATTACCACTGCAAATGGCATTTTTTGGACTGACAACTTGCATGCACACCAGAAATGATTTTCAAGGTTCTATCATTTCGTATTTTTGAAATAGTTATCTCAACTATGAGCAGAAAGTGGAAAAAGAAAAAGGAGGGAAAAACTGCTCCCCTTTGGTTACTATGCACAGTCAGGATAGGTCAGGGTGTGCTGCAGTAAAAAGTAACTCTGAAATTCCAGTGGACACAAAAAGGACTTTTTCTCTCATAGGCTATGTGTTCGTTCCAGATTGGCTCCACACAGTTCTTGGGGACCCAGGGTGACAGAAGTTATGCCATGTCGTAGCTGCACTATCTGGAACAGGCCTCCCTAGTCACTGCAACAGGACCAAGAGAGTCAAGAATGGCACGCGGGTATTTTCTGCACCAGCTTGGAAGTGACACACATCATTTCTGCTTGTATTGTATTGCTCAGAACTCATCACGTGGCCCACCTAACACGTAGGACTAAATACAGTGTTTAGCGAGCACCACTGTCTCTGCTATAATTACTATGTCTTCTCGTCCTGTCTACCGTTTCCTCTCTCGAGCTGCCTGTTTTCTACTTATCTTAACCTACGTACAGCAACATGACTTTCTGACATTGTACTAGACCAGGACTGCAAATGCATGGTCATTTCCTCCTCCCCTGCCCCGCCACCACTGCTCACTGGTCACGGCACTCTTTTCTGTGAGTCCAAGGGGAAGCCTCAGGACCTTCCCCGACGAAAGTGGCTGCCAGTCTCTCAGGACCATCACTAGAGATGAAACACACTTGAACTCTTTGCCTAAGGAGTCCCACTGCCTGCTGGGACATGAACGGGCTGACTTGGCTCCACTCCTTTCTCCAGGAAGGGACACAAGGCCAGCAGGCACTTGGCCGTTTCTGTTGTCTGTGCTGCTTACAAACACCTAACCTGGGGCCCCCAATGTCACCAGCGTTTTCTGGGCTCTGGTGTTTTCCCTTCAGCTTCTACCACTTTGATCAGGGTAAGAACAATCAAAGGAAACTTGACTTCCTTCACAGCTAACATGGGCGAACACAAGAAAAGGAATCTTTAGGGGAAAAAACAGAAACGCGAGTCTTTCTGACCCAGAACTTTGGAATGGAACAGTCCAGACCTGCTCTCCAGAAGCCTCTACAGTTTCACAGGTCACTCCCCTAAACCAAGGAAGGGAATGTTTTGTTCCGACCCTCAGTGATGCGGAGTGAAGAGAATATCCTTCATTTAAAAAAAATGTAGTAATGAGTTTCAAGAGGAAAGGAAATATTCCTTTTCTTACAGGTTGAACAAAGTAGGATCTTAATAAGAAAATCAGAATCCTCTCAGCCGTTAGAACTCTCTTCACCACTTTCTGTCCTTGAGAGCTTTACCCTGAGCCTCTGGGGTCTCTGGTGAGAAACACTTCAGAAAATAGAGAAGTTGGGACAGGCTACTGGCTTCCTCGGGTTTTTTTCCCTTTAAGTTGTTTCCCAAAACTTCTTAAAGTCCTCACATTATATACAAAGTGAAGATTTGTTCTCTTGTGCCAATAGTCCAGAAGTCTGTCCCCACAGAAGTCTTCACTACTGTTGCTGTTTGGAATTGGCTCAGCAGACATAAACAGGGTCATCTGGGGCCAAAGAGGGTGGGTGTTTAGTTTTCAAGTTCTGGGGTTAAGAGTGAAAGCATGTGACTCCAGCCTGGCCAGGAACAGAGAATCCTTTGTGTGCGGAGCGAGCGATCGGCAGCCCCGAGGCTGAGCGCAGGGGGAGAAGGGAAGAGCGCTGACACAGGTTTCAAGGGCTGACAGGACACCACTGGAGGCAGGTTAACTCTTTGTGTCGGGCTCAGAGGCTTCCGTGGGGAGCTTCTCTGTGGCTCATGCTAGAGCAAAGAACTTAACACACACACACACACGCATGCGCACACGCACACACACAAATGGAGCTTCCTTCGCTTACAAAGGAATACTTGCACTCCTGTAGCCAATGTTGAGATGAAGCAGGCTAAAGCAACTGGAAGCAAAAGCAGTGTCGGGGAGGGGCTGTTGATAGATAATCCAACAGAACTTCCTTGGAGTCCTAACATCTAAACACTGCAGGTGTTCCACTGCCACGGCTCCCCCCAGCTCCTCCCCACAGCTTCTCCTGCTGGACGGCTAGGATGAACCAGAGAAGAGAGCAGGGCAAGCTGGACCACAGCTCCTCCTCACCGGCCCTCCTCAGCACGGCGGTTGGCAGAGCACTGCTAGAGGGAAGCTGGCAGGCTGCTGACGCAGCCCACCCGGCTCTACCCGCAGGCACCAGCCGCCCACTGGCAGCATCACTCACCAAGGTGCTGAGGACTCACGGGCGCTTGGCGAGCTTGGGCTCTGCTCACGATCCACACTGAGCGAGGCAGGTGGCCCTTAGCCTGGCCCACTGTCCTACGCTGCTCAGAGCCCACCTGCCCCAGTGCCAATGTGTCCTTTCCCTTATCCCACCTCGGCCCAGATATTGCTACATTGAATATTTTTGAAGTGAGCAGGTCAAGTTTCCTAAAAGTCTGCAGAATCTGACTTTCAGACTTTGGCAGAGGGAGGAAAAAAAGAAAGTTCAATGAAATCCTGGGTCCCAGAGACTCCTCAGGAGGAGTTCAGAAATAAAGGTGGCAGTGGGTGGCACACCGTGCCGAACGTCACATCAGCACTCACCCCATTCTTCCACTGTTACTCATCACTCCTCCCTTCCACAAAGATTTCTGAGCATGTGCAAGCGACGAGTCCTTTGCTGGACAGTAGGGATACAGTTGTGAATGAGACAGACTGGCTCCCGCCACCAGGAGCCTCGAGTCTACCAAGACATGTACACAGCCACACACACACACACGAATGTGCACAGGGCCACAGGCCCTGGCCGGCCAGCCCTGTTGGTCAGAACATGTCCCGACCCACTGAGGTTAGGGCATGTGTAAGAATCACCCGTCTGGCCGCAGTCATCAAGGGTATTAAAAGACTTAAGTGATTTCCAGAAAACATGTAGCAGATTCATAACACTCTTAAGACCTAAATTCCTTCCCACTCAAAATCTTAAACCATCTATTTTATGTATAGGAGATGGTCAATGAAAGGAATCAATGTCTGTTAAACTAAAAAAAAAAAAAAATCATTCAATGCATAAATATGTGGAACAACAAGTTAATGTTTCTCTCACTCTCTCAAAAATCAATCAATAACTTTTTTAAACGGTGATAAATGTACTGGGTGAGTAAATGGTGACCGCCAGTGGTGGGAGGTTGTCCCGATGGAATGAAGTCTCGCCTTACAGGTGGACTCAGTTTTCCCAGTCTGTGAAGTGCCACTGGCCCCTCTCCACGTTCCCGGGAGGGGCCACTGCTGCCTGACGATCGACGGGTGGCAGCACCGCGTCCGGCACTTAGGCAGGAGTGTCATCGAGCCCAGGCCTGACTGACGTACCCGACATGGGGCTGATGGAGTTTTCCGAGGTTGCTGTTTAAAACAGGACCCAGTCCACCCGAGTGTGCGCGCAGTGCCTATGAAATCGGTGCCCGGTGCTCAAGGGCACTCGGCAAAATAAATGATGTGTTAGAAATGAGGTTGCCACCAGGCACTGAACCCTCCCCACTTCAAAGACGGAGTCACTGGGCAGAACCCAGGACTCGCTCGGGTGAAAAACAAGAACCTTTCATGAGAGCTGCCAGAGCGGCCACGTTTTTGCCCTTGACAGCACCCTGGTCTCCCAGGGCCCCAGGCCACATGCCTTCAGCTTTCAGCGTCTGATCGCTTCCCATCAGCTCCTTTGGCGCCAGTCCCGAGATGCCTGAGGAACAGCATCCAGGCTCACCGCCCACCGAAAGCTGGGTAAGACAGCAGGGCTGCAGAGAGAACTGCGGCCACAAACACCTGTCTGTGTGATGATGGGGTGTTCTCCCAAAGAACCAGACTGTTGTCACGGCTTCAGTCTGCGAGCGTGCTGAAGGAGAGCGTGCGTCTCCGGAGTCCGGAACGCAGTGTAATAAACACGGGTGCGTCCAGAGAGCACACTGCCCTCCTTCAAGCTGCGTCCAGAGGGTGGAGTGTCTAGGGTCAGAGGTAATACCTTGTGGCATGAGCCAAGTCAGGAGCAGGAAGAGGAAAGAACTGGTTTTGGTTTCTAAGTTTTTGTACTACTTGTTCTTCACAGATACCCAGTCTGGCCCTACCCCACTTTGCAGGGGAGGACACCAAGGACCAGAGAGGTGAAGTCACTTCTTTGCCTGAAGTCCTTCAGCCACTTAGTGACAGAGTCAGCCTAAAAACCCAGTCTCCTCAACCCTAGTGGGGGTTTTTGGGGACATAAATCTGAGGGCAAGGATCCCGAGGCCTCTTTCTTTAAACTCTGTGCATGGGTACAGGTGGTGTCTTGCTCAGGGGAAGAGGCTGGGCTCGGCCAGTGCTGCTGACTCATTCGGTGGACCTCGTCTCTGCTCCTGGGCAGAGCTTGGCGTTAATTCAAATGCTAGTGTCAAATCCACCTGCAAGGTAGCAGTAAGCCAGGGGACCCCTGAATGGCAGCAAAAGCACCAGCCAGAAAGGACATCACTGACTCTTACCCTCCCCTCAGGGCAGTTCCAATTCTGATCCCACTCCTAGCCTTCCCATCAGGACAGACACTTCTCCAGGGGAAGCAGGGGATTAAGGGCAGAGTGATTGGGTTTAGTGATGCAATGGAGTCTCATTTTCCACAGGAACTGGTTCCAAGACCTCCTGTAAGGCAAAATCACATGACATGAAAATTGCCCTTAAAAATCCTTTCAGACACCCATGAAATACAACAAGCAGACATATCACTTCTCAGGAAATCCCAGACAGCCAGCTTTTCCTCCAGCTTGGAAGAGAGCTCTGTGGCCTCAGCTGAGCAGCAAAGAAAACCACTGGTGCTCAGGGCCACCCTGGACCAGAAAAACTTATCTCCGAGTGAGACACGATGCGGGTGTGACACAAGGCCAGGAGAGCGCTGTCGTGCATGTTCCCATGTCACACTCACTGCAGGCACCTCATGTCCACTGAGTGGAGGGCAGGGGGCCGCCTGCTGCACCGCATCACCACATACAACCCTCTCCCCCTGTACACGCCCCTGAACAGAACTGGCATAGTGATCACGCAGATGAAGTGGATGCTCCAGGAATCTCCACCTTAACACCCATCTCTCAACGCGCTGCCACTCCTTTGAATGCCTGACCCACAGAAACTGCGAGATAATGTTCGTGCCTTTAAGCCGCTAAATTCTGGGACATTTTGTTACATAGAATATGAATGCAGAATTCCAACACCAGGGGATAGCTGGACAGGCAGGCTAAGGAATGTGAACAGAGTGACGGCACTGGGTCTGCTTGGCCGCAGACAGCTCACTGTGGAAGGGGCAAGGCTGGCCAAGAGGCCAGTTAGCGGGCTCTGCAGTCGTCTAGGCAAAAAAAAAAGACACGTTAGGACAACACAACAGAGACAGAAGACAGTTGCGAGAGACAGTTCCTAGTAAGAATGGTCGGACCTTACTGATCAGCTGCCTACAAATAATTTTTAAAAAGTAATTATTGGTTAACATAAATGGACATCTTAATATGTGCCAAGCATTGTTCTAAGTGCCTTGCATATATTCACACATTTAATGCTCACAACACCCTTAAAATACATACTACGGTCATCTCATTTTACAGATGAGGAAACTGAGGCACCGAAAAGCATGCAACCTGCCCAGTGCCCTTTGGCTGGTGAGCAGCAGAGCCTGGGCTCAAACCTGGGCAGCTGTACCTTTAACTTCTCACCGGACTTCCTGGGAGGGATCAGAGAGAGAGAAAGAGAGGGGCAGGGTTGGGGGGGGTGAGCTCTCAGGTTTCTAGTCCGGGCTGGGCCACGGAAGGCAGCCCTACCCAAAGTAGGAGCAGATGACTTGACTTGAAAGAAAGACAGTACATCACCAATCACCTACTAATTCCCTGTGTACCTCATAGGAGCTGCTAATGGGCTCAACTGCAATCCAGCATGTGAAATGTAGAATAACATCCGGACGTGGCACCCGGCTGCACTTCTACCACACTCCAGTAAAAATAAACCTATCTGTCCAAATATAGAGTGGTTAGAAGTGCCATGTTTTACAGGAGAAGAGGCAGTTATTTGGCATTAAAAATAGACAAGTTTTGGCTTCCCTGCAGATCTGGGCAACGGTACTGCAAATTTCCAAGTGGAAACCCAGAAGGATGGGCTAGCACCCCCCAGACTGACTCAGCTATTTAAAATGCCCAACAGAAAACTGCATCCGTTTTCTGGGCCTCAGTTTACTCCCCCAAAACAACGAAGAGGTTAGGCAAGACGGGGCAGCGCCCCCTCTAGCCCCCACTGTCTGGGAGGGCAGGCACTGGAGTCCAAAGCAGGTCCTCAGAGAGCCAACAGCTCCCCAAGGCATGGGCACGGCAGCTTGGCCCTCTGACTCTCAGCTTACTGCTGACAGGACCAGGGGTGGTTTTCCCCAAGGATTTTGAGAACTCTGTCAAGAGCTTTAAATTACCCTCTTGAGTCAGACACATTGTTAATCCACAAAGAAATGCAAGCCAGGAAGTTCCCCTACAACTAGCCTACCTCCTAAAATGCCCCCACTCGACAGAGATGGGGCAGTGGGGGTACGGGCAGGTCCTTTGCACGTGTTCCCTCTAGTCCCTCGAGGCCAGTACAGCTGTGTTTTACATATGGAAGAACTGACAGCTCAGAGGTTACATAACTTGCCTAAGATCATTCAGCTGGTGGAGGCTGAAACTGGTCTGGACTCAACACCGGTGTCTTTCCACCTCATGGGGGCCTCTGCTGTGCTGCTTACTGCGTGGTCAGAAGGCTCTTCTCCGCTCCAGCAAGGGAAGGGAAGTCCTGACAAGCCGGGAGCCCCAGGGGCAACTCAGGATGGCAGCTGAGACACAAGGCAGGGGTCTCAAATTCCCCCATGGGTCCCCTTGCATTGTCACCACACCTTGAAACAGAGCAGCTTTGCTTTAAATGGTTTTATTAAAAACTGTACCAATTGATGAAGGGAAGACACACACACATACATGCACACACGCACGCATGTGAAGAACAAAAAGCCAAATACTCTGTACAGGTTAAAAACGATGGGCCCCTATTCCCCTCCCTCTTTCCCTGCTGCTGTCCCTCAGGCGGGGTGCCTAGAACCCAGGGAAACTGATCCCAGCTGGACAAAATGCTACATTCTCCCTGGGTCTCCCCTGGCAGCCCTGCGGACCCAGGGATGGGGCCCCACTGGGTGGTGCTCACAGAGCTGGGAGAGAGGCACTGGCCGCCTGTGCAGAGGGGCCACGTGACCCTGGGAGCCTGCACAGGCTCCGAGCACCTTCAGCTGTGCACCTTTGGAAGTGCTGGGTGTTCCCTGCCACTCCCTCGGGGCTCTGAGTCCTCAGTAGCCCCGAGGGCCGGCCTGCCCACTGCCCAATGTCTCCAGGAGGCTTCACAGGCTGGTAAGTTAATCCTTTCCTGGGACAATTCTGGCCTAGGTGGCCTGCCACCAAGGGTCCCTGCCTACACACAGAGGGGTCCTAAGCTTCCTCCAGCCGGGGCTGCAGCACTGATTCACAGAAGCCCCGAGAGCAGTGGCAATTTAAGTCTTCCTGCTTCTACCACTGTCTTCTCCCCACCCCCCTGCATCGAGTCCGCCCCCAAAGACAAGCATTCGTGGGGCAGTACACTCCTTGCTGACTAGTATGGTCAAGTGCCTCCCCAGCCTCTTTCCCAGAAGACTTCGGGCAGATGGAGGCCCTGGATGGACCATCCCAATCAACACCCTCCCTTCCATGCCCAGTCAGAAGCCACCCTTGGACAGGGCTTGGCCAGTGGGGACAGTGAGACAAGACAGCTGGGCCCCTCAGACACTCTGAACATGCCTGCCACGTAAGCTCTGGAAACAGACCTACTCCCCTAGGGGTTCGGGAGGTCACTGGGAGGTGATCTTTTTCTGCCTCAGATTGAGCAAGAGAAGGCCAAGGGGACAGCTCTCCAGCAGCCCAGACTTTGAAGCAGGCAAAGCAGGAGGCCGGGCCCAGTCCTCCAACTGGCTGGGGAAGAACAAAACGTCTGGCCGGGGGAGGGGGGTTCCCTCCCCAGTTCTGTCCACAGGCTTCCAGACACCCCTGCTCTGGGGTTCTGAGTTGGAAGGGCTGTTTTAACCCTGAATAGCAGGCTTCCCTTCCTCCAGGGCATTTCTACAACCGGGAGGGAGGTTGGTTTCCAGTCCCTCTCCCACCCCCAACTGTCAGCAAACCACAAAAGCTCAGCAAGTCTTCAGCTGGTTGCAGGTCAGGACCCAGGTCAGACGCTCCCTCCCTCTAAATCTGATTCTCCACCCCCTCACTGGAGACTGCCAAGCCTCTGGGGGTGGGGGGTGGGAAGAGGGGGCCCAGGGGGAGGGACAAGTCTCCTGAGGCTGGACTTGAGGAATGTTCAGACCAACTCACCAAGCAGAGGGGGAAAGGGCCCCGGGTCTAGATCACTAGGCCAATTAAAAACAGCAGCCAGGAGGAACCTCTCCCCCCTGGGGCTATTCTGCTTCTGTGAGTTACCTCCTGGGTTTTCTGGGGGAGGGGAAAGGAGGGAGGTTTGAGATTTGCCCTGGCTTGCTTAGGAGAGTTGAGTTAGTACTTGGCTTCACAGAAGATGGACACGGTGCAGTCGGACCATCCTCTACCCAGCCCCAGGCTCAGCGTTCAGATGGGCTTGTCCAACTCTGGGCTCAGTTCTTGGCACAGGCCCTCCTGGGCCTGGCCGGGTCCCTGAAGTGGGTGGCTTTGCCTCAGCACCAAAGTAGGGGCCACTTATTTGCTCTCTCGCTCAGCTCAGGTGGAAAGTCTGCCAACAGGGGTTAAAAATGGTTGGTAAGAACAATCCTGGCTTTCTTGTGTGTTCCAGTCAAGCATATACCAGTGGCCTGCCTGTCACAGCCTCGGTCCAGGAGAGGGGAAAACACCACACGTCCTCTGCGCATCCCAAATGGCCCGGCGATGTGCGGAGAAAGCTAAATTTCCCAAAGGTCAGCACAGCCAGAGCCAGTCCTCGTGCCTGTTCTCTGGGCTCCTTCTCGTGAGCAAGAACTCATCTTAGCAGACAAACCATGGTATACACCCTGAGAATACAGTTCTGGCCAAGAAGAGGTAATACCTCCAGAACATCTAAGTAGAATAAAACAAAGGCTTCTGCAGTTTGAGGTCCTTCTCCTCAGGGCCTCTGGGAGCCCATATGGCACCTTCATACAAATCAGGAAAGGTACCAGTTTTTCTGGGCAGGCACAGCCCTATACAAGGGCAGACAACTTAGTGAGCAGAGCACAGGCTGGGTTTTAGCCTCTCCTGCAGTACCTTCCTCTGCAGGTGCCCTTGTGCAGTGACCCTGCCTGACATCCAGATCAACGCCTCTGCCTTCAACAGCACTGCAGACCTCCTCTTCACAGAACTGGAGGTGCTGGGATGTGTGCAGATCTGAGAGTCTGCTCTGGACTGCTCCTGTTTCCTTGGGGAGCCCGGGGTCTTCTCTGCCCAGGAAAACCACCTTTCCTTTGGGCCTGCTTCCCTGTTTAGCACCAATGATATCTTTTTACATATGCAAAAATTATCAGTTAATTTCTAGGTGTCTGGTTAGCAGGTCCTGTTTTTTCAGATCCCCTGTGTCTGCTGCTGTCAGAGCTGTCAGGCCGGCTGCTCTAAACTCTCTCCATTAGCACCACAGCAGGGAGAGGGTGGAAGTTCAGAGGCAGCTGTGATCCTGCTGTGTTCCAGAGCGGGGCCTTCTGGCCTAGCTGGAAACTGAAGGAAGACAGGCAATGTGGTACCCAGCTTTGACGGGTCTGCACTCTCACTGTTATCTGTTGCTCTAAAAGACACATTTTGGCTGCACAGTCACTGTGCTGGCTTCTTCCTGTGTCATACTGCCTGTGAAAAAGGAACGGGGATAAGGAGGAGGTATGTAGTTTCCAAGAAGACCAAGGGCTCTGGGTTCCTCTAGGGCTGACTCCTATAGGTGGGATGGCCCCATTCCCCAGTCCTACTGCAGCCCTGCCCCTTCCCACCCTAGACTGCTGATGCTGGGGGTGGAGCGCAGGCTGCTGCCGGGTCTTTGGAAAGAAGAGCTGACAAAGGCACAAGCTGCTGGTGACAGCACTCTGATTGGCTATTTGGCTCATCCATGGCTGACACCCAGCCAGTTCCAGAAAGCCAGAGGTGGCAGTGGTTCTGTACCTCAGGACCAATCCTGGGGCTTCCAAGTGGGACCAAGTCAGATTTGAGGCCTGTGGAGAAGTTTGGTTCATTCTGCGGCATGTTTGAGGGGTCCTTGGAGAAACCCAGCCTTCCCTGAGGTCTGCTGGAGGTCATAGGGGCTGGGCAAGAATCCCTGAGCCCTTGGGGCGGGCACCAGCTGGGCCACGTGAGAACCCAGATACAGGCAGACTGGCCTAGTGAGGCCACCGTGCTCAGCTGCAAAGCCCCTGGCCAAGGCCACGGTGGGTTCACGTGGTGCGATTGTTCGGATCTCAGCCCCATCCGTGGTGGAAGGCTGACAGGTTTGGTGGAACCAGGAGTGGAATCTGGCCTCCTGTTGTTTAACTGTGTTCCTGTGAGCGAACCATGGTCCAGTTGTCAGAGCGCGCCACTGCCCGGCCATCTTTGACAGCTTCTGACTGAAGGGTCTGCGTGTCAGAGCCCTTGGGAGGACCCCCGTCGGAGACCCACCAGCCTCCATTTCAACAGTGTTTGACAAAGGCCCCCATTCCTGGTTAAGGCCCTGAACAGGGAAAAAGGTCCCACTTGGGTATGTCTTATGTACACATAGAGATAAATTTTTAAACATAAAAACAACAAAAAACAACTTCACAAGACACAGCATCATTCCTCGCCGATGTCCTTCCGTGGTGCCCCATTCGAAGAGGCAGCCCAGCCTCACCTGGGACCCACCCCGTTCCTATTCTCATCTCCGTTCAGGGCCAGGTTGTGCAGGAAGAGGAGGATCTGCCACCACATGCGATTTCGGTTCTGCTGGTGCTGAAAGGAAAAAAGAATCAGCGTGACCCCCGAACGCAGCCTTAGATGACTCCTTATCATTTCCAACGAAGGTCCAGACCAGCAGGTCCAGGGGCGGCACGTGAACCCTATCAGCACAGCAAACTCGATGGGGGGCAAGAGAAGTGGCAACGAGGGGGAGACAGACAGTTGAGTTCTCTGAAAACAATCGCAGCTTTAACATTAAAAAGACAAGCCCAAGCTCTTTATGCACTGTGCACAAGAGGATTAAACTTTTTCCCCTGCTTGCAGGATTTTCCAGAGTTTAGCCAAGTGCTGCTTTTAATCAGATCGGCTCCCAAGCCCCTCAAACCTCAGCTGCACGAACAGCAAACTTTCTTCAGAAAGAAAGAGAAGTGCCCTCCCCCCTCCCCCCCTCCATAGTAACACAGAGAACAAGGGGGAGAAGGGGGGAGCCTCCATCTGCAAGTGATTTGACACTGTGAAGGTCAAAGGGTTAATCTTCAATTTAAACCACACTGCTGAGGCAGCAAAAATCTGATTTCATCCAGTGCAAACACGCACACAGACAGACAGACACACACACACACACTTGTGCGCCCGCCCTCTCTCCCTTCCCAGCATCTCGGCTCAGCACTGCCCTTTTTATAGCTGCTCTTGACAGTAAGCCATAAATAACCCCTCTTGGAGCTCTTTCCTACTGACTGGAGCCAATTAAACGTTAAGCAAGAACATACTTGAAAACAAAACAAAAACAAAGAATGCACACTACTCTCTGGAGGTTATGCCAGGTCCTACTGTCAGGCGGGAAGCTGAGGGCAAAGGTCAGGGGTCGGTGGCTCAGAGGGCTGTGGCTGGTGCCCCACCCACACAGGTACCATCTCCCTCAGACCAGAAGAGGCCAGGAGGGGACTGAGGGGTGCTGGAAGAAACGGTCTTTGTTCTCTCTTTGTCTGCCAGGGCAGGAAGACTGGGGCTGGGGCCCTCTCCATAGGGTTCTCAGTGGACAGGGAGATAAAAACCTAGTGTGCAGAGAGAAAACCAGCACAGGGTTACTGCACGGGACCAGGCAGCAAGCACGTTTGTGTCAAGGGTCTGGGCGGGGTGGGGTGGGGAGAGGGTGGGGCTGGAGCCCTCTCTTGGGCTATCTTTAACAGCTGCCCTGGCCGCCACCAGGAGACCCCCAGTCAGACAGGATGAGGACAGGGTAAGTCAGAGGCAGAACTGGAAAGTGAGTCTAGGTCTCCTGACACCCAGAGCTTCATAAGTACCTGGACCGGGACAAGCACGCAGGTTGCTGGGTTCCCTTTCATTCTGCCTTAGGCCACAAAGAGGTAAGAGGTGAGGCGCCAGCTCAGGCTGACCTCAGAGCCTGCCAACCCAGAAGGGAATGCCCCATGCCTGTGGCAATAGTATTCTTCTTTCCCTCTCGGAAGGGAGACTGGAAAACCCAGAAAGGTAGAGGCACGGCTACTGCTGGGGGGTGGGGGCAGGGAAACGGGGCTGTGCCACAGAGGAGGCCTGGGCCACAGAGCAGGCCTGGCGGACTGGGCCGGGGAGACTGAGGGCTTCCTCGTGTTGTGTAAACACAGATGAGTAAAAAGAGGAAACACAGGCGGCTTAACAAAATCTGGTTACAGTAAAGCAGCGTGAAAATGGACTCGGCTGCAAACCTGAAGACTCAGGCCTGCAGCAGCTGGGCAGAGCTCCCTCCCCTTCCCCTCCCCAGCTGCTGCCCGGGACAGGTGCAAAGGTCATGTGGTGGAACAGGAGGAGATTCCAGGAAAACGACTGGTCCCTGGAGAGGCCAGTCGGCTGGAATTCCCAGTCTCCGCAGGTGCTGGTTAGAGGAGGCCAAGGAACAATAACAGCCATGATCATAACAATAACAGTAACATTGAGCTCCGCAGGGTTGCTTTGAGTGTTTTACATCCTTCCCTCTCAGAGTGTGGTCCACGGACCAGCAGCTTCAGCATCGTCTGGGAGAGCCTACTAGAAATGCAGATCTACTGAATCGGAATGTGAACCTCTAACAAGGTCTCCAGGTGACTCAGAGACACATTATAGTATTAGAAGCACTGCTTTATATACCCTGTACATGAAACTCCTTCGGCCCTCCCAAAACCCCTGGGAGGGAAGTATTATCTCATCATGCCCATTTCACAGATGAGATCAGTGAAAGAGGTAACTTGGCCACACCGCTGGTAAGTGCCAGGGACAGGACTAAATCCAAAGTACTTTTGACCCCAGAGCAATGTCCTCACCCACTATGACTCCGAGTGCCACCACACATACCTTTCTTTGCACCTGTTCCGGCACTCTGTTGTCCACTTCTCTAAATCACCTTGAAGCAGCACAACATCCAGGGAAGGGAGATCACAACTCTATGATTCGAGACTGGCCAAACTCCATCTCTGTGTGCCTCAGTTTCTCCCCAAATTCCCCTAACAGAGGCTACCTGCTGCCTGGGTAACTTCCTGAGCCTTAAGATCTCCTGGAATGAGGCCAGGCAGCACCCTCACTCCCATCATTGGGGGTGCTGGGGACCCAGAAACAGCTGTGAGCCAGACGGTGCCATCAGATGGGAAGGCTGAGGTCTCACTGGGAAACAGGCAGGCCTAGGCACGGGGGTAGGGGGAACCCTCTGAAAGGGACCAGGTTTGTGCAGCTGCCTGTGAGAGACCTCAGGGATCATGAATTGGCAGGGAAGGCCCTGGGCCAGGAATCAGAGGACCTGGCTATAGGCTGGGGTCTCCTACCAGCCTGTCCGAATCCTCACTCTCCTTGCAAGCGAAATGCAGGTTCCCAAACCTGACTGTGTCACAGAATCCACTGAGGGGCTGGTGTAAATCCACAGTCCCCAGGTTTCACCCGGACCAACTGGGTCAGAACCTCTAGGGAGGGAACCCAGGAATTTGTATATTGAACAAGATCCTGGGTGATATTTTTTAAAATCAGAAGTAACATTTATTGTATATTTTAGTCATAAAAGTAAACATGTTAACGGCAGAAAATTGGAAAATACAAGAAATTACAGAGGAGAAAATAAAATCATTCACAATCCTATAGCCTAGAAGAAAACACATCTTGATTTGGTGTTTTCTTCACTCTCAACCTCTTCCCACCAGAGTAACGACTTGGCCAAGTCAGAGGTAGACCCTGCCCAGGTGCTTCCACGGCAGCCAGGCCACAGACAGGCATTTGGGAACCACTGAGGTGCTTTCCAACCCTAAGGTTTGGTGATTCGGAGTGTGTCATCCACAATTATCTTTAAGATTACAGCTCAGAGCTCCAACAACTGAATCCGGTTAGCCGGGTGGAGGGTCTGGGTGGGCCTGCAGAACAGGCAGCCTCGTACAGAGTTAAGTTGGCGGCTGCAGCAGCTGGGAGACCAGCAAGAGCAGGCCTGGGAAGCAGCCCACAGCCCTGGCAGCCCTTCCTCTGGGCACGAGTGGATGCCAGACACTCCACTTCACCTTCTCCAGCATCAGGCAGCCCCCACAAGGCCCTTTTCTGAAGGGAAACCAAGCTGCCTCATATCAAGAGAATCAAAGAATACCCTGATTTTGGGGAGCAACAAAAAATATTTTTCAAAAAAATTAAACAAAAGGCCCTGACTAGAAAGGAAAGAAAAAGGACTTGAAGAGAGGCCAGTGAGAAACAGTAAGAAGGAAGGAAATGAACACTCACCCAACAGGATGAGGTACACAAAGACACCAGAACACCAGAGAACATGGATCCTTCCAGAAGAGGGCGTGGAGAAGGGGAGGAGAAAGAGGGAACTGGGAGACAGTGTGCGTGGCCTCCTCGGGACTTGGCACAGCACCCAGCGCATAATCTCAGATCAATGAGTGGAACCCTGGAGCAAGGCCCAGCCCTCTCCGACTCCACTCGGCCTGAGCACCCCCAAGGGACGGGAACCTGCAGAGAGTGGGCGTTCCCACGTGCACAGCCAGGGCGCTCGGGACTAGGGGGCTGGGCTACAGGGCCTGGGAAGCCTCGGGAATTTGAGCTTACACCGGAAGCCCTGAAATTTGGAATCTAGAGGGTAGGACCACAGTGTGGAGGTAAAGAACAGAGGTGAATGCCCACAGGAAGGAGTTCAAACGTAGTGGGTGAAAATCTTCTCTTCAATTAAGAGAGCACAACCGGGCGTTAGAGGCCGAAGGTTTTTTTCTTTGACGCAGTCCCACTTTCTTGCTGTGGTCAGGGGATGCAGACAGTCAGACAGCAAGCGTTCCGGTCACCCCCATTGTGTGCGAAGCACTGTGACCAAATGGGCGTTTATCCCGAGTAGCAGGGAACTTACAGGGACACACAGTCAGTATTCAACAAGTGCACACTGGACCAAATACAGAAAAGTTAGCCTTGCAAGGTAACCTCCTTGTCTGAGGCCAGGGACGACCATTGTCTGGCCAGGTCTAAAGATGTACTTGATGTGATAGTATCAGCCTCTTGCTTGGGGAGAGGCCCAACTAGTAAAAGGTCTTTTTTTTTTTTTAAGCTAGCTGTGGTATCTGACATGGTTGGATTACACAAATCAAACTGTTTCATCCCACGTGGCCTCTGCCCTTAAGCACAAAGAGTGTTCCCTGCCCTCCCCAGATAAGAATCTCCCTCTGCCTCTCCCCTTCGGATCCAATTCACACCCGGGGGCTGGGTGGAGGGAAGCTTGTGTGTTACCAGTGTCCAGATGCCCCAGCAGGGGCTAATTCACCCCGAAGGACTAGAGAAACAAGCAAGGCTCTGCTGTGGTCCTGCTTGAAAAGAACCCTGCAAATTTACCAAACAGATGGCAATTTATTATATCTCATCTTTAGAACAGAGTACTTACTTATCTTTCTGTTTGCTCCTCACAACGATCTGGACACAGAAGGGCAGGTATTATCAGTCACTGACAGGGAGGCAAAGGCTCGGAAAAGTCACCCCAAGCAAATGAGTTGAGATGGGGGGTTATTCAGACCCCTGACTTCTCATTGCTGAGCCACGTTCTCTCACTAAAATACTACAGTGTGTTTATTCACATCATGGAAATAGTATTAACTTTTCAAAGCAAATCACAACTGAACTGCCTTCCCCAGTATGTTTAAAGACATTGTTTCCAGATCATTAAGTGTTTAGCAAGGATGCTGTGGACCAGAAAACATAAACCTTTCAGGGCCAGAGCTAACTGCAGATCAAACAGAAATAAAGCTGAAACTGGTCTGAAATTATAACTTCAGATCATGTTCTGAAACCATGCTGGGTTTCTTTAAAATGCAGGGCTGTACACGCTCTGCTTTATGGGGAGACACACACTCTGCAAAGTGACATTTCCCTGCCTTTTCCCTCCTGCCATCCCACTCCATCCCCACCCTGGCAGGGCCGAAGGAAAGAAAGAGGCTGGCTGTTGAGAAGCAGGAATGGAGACAGGGGGACTTCAGGAAAATTCCACCTGAAAGAAGGTGGGAAAGTACTTCCCTCCAATGCAGCAAGCTCTTGCCAAGCACCCAGCTGAGCTGAGGGTTCTGAAGGATACAAAGATGAGCAACGCCGAGTCTGTCCTCAATTATTCTACAGTCGGAAGGGGAGACGAGCCAGAGCCCCGACCACGTGCGACAGGCGGCAGAGCAGGGTCAGGCCAGGGGTGGGCGCCCCGGCACGTTCCCACTGTCCGGCACCTGCTTGTGGGGGAGCAGGGATGGGCCGGGGACGGCCATGGCCTTAGGATCAGTCAGATGTGTATGGCTCCCAGCTCAGCCACTTAAGAGTATAACCTGGGCACGTCATCTCACCTCTCTGAAGCTCACTTTCCTGTAAGACGGGACAGGAACACGGGGGCCTGGGAGTGCAAGGTGGCGTGGTGATCAAATGGCCAATACCTATGTGACGCAGAGGTCCTGGTGGCCGCACTGAACACGCTCACCTCTCCTGGTGAGCGCAAGGGGAACCTGGGCCTGCTCGGCTTTGCTGAGTTCTTCCCTCAACACACTCTGTTCGACGTGCCCGTCCAGGAGGGGAAATCCCCGACTTTTCACTCTGAGATAGGCCTCAGCAGCTAGAGGCCATGGGGCTCAGAATTGCAGGCCGCCACGCCGAGCCAGACATTCCGTGCCCCACAGGGCAGCCCCTCGGGCCCAGTGGGCCCACTGTCCCAGAATGCTGCTGACCCCGATACCCAAGGAGCAAGCAACAGAATGGCAGAATTGTAAAGGAAATAATACTCCTTGCCAGAGCTTTCTCAGCTCAACCACCAGTGCTACTAGGACACTGAAGCCACAGGCCACCACCATGGCAAAGGGCAGCCTGGGGCCAGCGGGTTTTCAGTCAAAGACAGGAGGATTTCCTCTAATGCAACTGGAGGCCACTGCCTTCAGCCACCTCGGGCTAGGGACGAGGCACAGGCTGTGGTGCCACCCAGGCCCCCAGAGCCCTGCTTTGCACTTCCGTGGCCTAGAGGCAGGAGCTGCCAAGGCCCTTACCTACCTTCCCCCTGGATGGTTCTGTGCTTCTATTTCCCTCAGTCTGAGAACAGCTCCCTCAAACTATCAGGCAAACTCTTAAAGAACTCAAAGAGAACTGCAGTCAGTGTGGATGCTCTCTGGTCAAAGGCGAGGGAGAGCGGGGACCGAGAAGGGGGCAGGTCTGCTGTGGGTCCACAGGGCTGTGTGGAAAGAACCCCAAGGCTCTGACTCCTAACTTGGGGCCTTTGCAGCTAGCTGTTCTTCTCCCTACCTGGGACTGATTCCTTGGACGGGACAAGGTAAGCGGACCACAGAGGATGGCCAGACCCCCCTTCCCACAACTACACGGGGACTGTCTTCATTCTGGTGATAGAACACGCCCTCTTGGTTGCCAGATGTGGATCAAAAGGCAAACTACACTTTTTTTGTTCTTCTTTTTTAGTGCCTTCCCCAAATCCCTCCCCTCATCGCCCCCTATCTCCAAGAAAAAAAAAAAGCCAATTCCCATCCCCATGGTTTGCCTTGGTGAGGAGGCAGTAAACTGTCCCTAACTGCGAGACCCTTCTCCTAGAAGAGAGAGTAGTCAGGTGCAGTTGTGTGGGGAACTCGGCCTCTCGTCAGCAGTGCTGATGACTCAGAAGCTAAATATAGTGAGCGATATAAACAGAGCCAGCCGCAGAGCAAACACAGGGCCTCCGAGCCCTTGCACTGGCTCTCACGCACAGCCGGCTTTCCACGGCCCCTCCCCCAGCCTCACACTTCCAGGCACTGTCCTAGGTGGGCCTCCCACTCCTGGGAGGGAGGCTGGCTTGTTGGGGTCCTTCTCATTTTAAGGCAAATCTCTGGGGCTCCCGCCCAGGGCTGTCCCATCTAAAGCCTGAATAACCTCACTAGCCACAGTCTGAGCTCCAGAAAATCATTCAACAATGAGGAGTATCTTAAAGGATCAGGAAGCAGTCAGGGGCTCCTGAATGAAGGGTCCAGGCTGCTGGCCAAGAAGCTGCTGGTCACTAAACCATGCCAAGGGCGCCCTGGGTGCGCCTGCCCAAAGAGCTCCCCAAGAACTACAAAGGCAGGTCCAGGTGAAATCCTAAAATCTTTTTCTCCCCCCAACAGCATGAGTAATTTTATGCTTTATTGTATTTCAAATCATCATGAAATAATTTAAGTAATTCTGGTCTCTTTACGTCCAGTTTTGGAATGGAGGAGCTGCATCAGCATTTGTCTACGCACTCAGGGGCATGAGCAAACTAGGGACAGCAGCAACGCTCGGCTACAGTTGCTGGAGAAGCCCATTCAGGACTGAACTGGTTCTTGGCTGTCAGCAGTCGCTACTTTTTAATCAGGACAAATCATCGGCAATGGAACAGATTATCTTGAGAGTGGATCGCAGGGCTGACCAATCGGAGGCCAGAAGCCTGGCCAGTGGCGCAGCTCCCGTCCAGGATCCAGGGCAGCACAGCGGACAGGCAAAGTCTGGAGGCGGAATGGCTGGTTCCTTCACTCCTGAAACCCCTTTTTTCCCAACTACCTAGATGCTTTCCTCAAACCACGTAAATCATCTTTTGACACATTTCAAAAAGTGTGAAACTGTCCATTCCTTAGTAGTTAGTTGTACGTCTTATAACTTCCAAAGGGCCTTCACATCAACTCTGCAAAGTCAGGGCTAGACGCCAAGGCTCGGAGAAGACAAATGATGTGCCCGAGGACGCAGTGCTCGTCAGCGACAGAGATGAGGCCTGATTGGGCATCGGCCTCGAAGTCCGGGACCCTTTCTGTGATACTGCAGCTAAAGATGGTTTCAACCGGGTGGCTGCAATTTTTCTCAGATTTCATTTTCCAGAAAGGCTAATTACCGTTCAGGGAATTTCCAAGTCTGACCGCTCTGAAGGGAGCTACTCCTTGTCCAAGTGAAAAAGCCATTTCCAACACGAAAATTCCAACCCTCCTTTAGCTTTACTCAACAGTCTACAGTAGCTACTTTTTTTTTTTTTTTTGAGGGTTCTTGGCTTCTTAACATTGTCCGAAAATACCCCTACAAATTTAAAGGTGGTGCCATTGGGACAGGAGACTTTCTCCAGAGGAAGGGACACAAACTACTGTCCATTCTTAGGCCCATGCTGGAATGGAAGAAAGCTGGGACTAACTTCTCCTGACCAGACAGCCATGAGCTCAGTGAGGAAGCAAACCCGCACCCCTCTTCCCTGCAGGGGCTGGGCGTGGGCACCCTCACAGAGCCTGAGTCAAGGTAGGTCACAATCGACAGACCATGAGAGGTCCCCTGCTCACAGAAGAGCAAAGAGAAGAGGGGACCCTTCAACTCCAGACCCAGCCGAAGGAAGGTGGGGTGTGTGACTAGGTTTGGGAAGGTTTTTGCTACCCCTCACTCTGCCTCCCACTCTCTGGTTGCTTTGGAGACCCAAAGAGCCGAGAACAAGCAAGCACCTCACTGACACTGATTGGCCTCTGATCTCTCACTGGTTGGTCCAGAGGAGCCACCCTGAACTGACCACTTGGGTAACCAGGCTAGACCTGCATGCTCTTTTTGTGAAATATGCTGGGAGAGCTTATGGCCAGCATAAACTGACACCTTTTCAATCTGGGGTCACGCTGATGAACTCAATTTGCCACAGTGCCATCCCATAATGCACTGCCCGTCATCACACCCCCTCCCTCAGCTCCAAATCTCCTAGGGAGAAGGTTTCCCCGATACAGAACAGGAATACCTGAGGTTCAAACCAGGAACAAAAGGCAGAACTCACACTCCCTACAGGACTCAGGATTAGTGGCCACTGTCTGGCTCTGGGACACCATCCCAGATAAAGGAGAAAGAAGGTGCCCAGGCCCCTCAACTTCTGACTACCTCTTGGGTGTCTTTTGTGGCTCCCCAGACTCGGCCGACAAGGACGGGGAATGACCATCGGTCGCTGAGGAGAATGTACGAGGCCAAAGCCCACGGCTGAACAGCGTGGGCGTGGATTTCTATGGACGCAAGCAGGTAGAGGGGAGCTCAGAAATCGGCATGACAGGTGGGGTGAGAAATGGGAGGGCTGATCAGGATTATAAAGAGACAAAAGGAAGCAAGCACTAAAGAATACTTACTGTGTGCCTGGATTTTTCATAGGTATTATCTCACTTAAACTTCACAGCAAAACTCTGTGATATTAGCTCAAATTTACAGAAGAGGAAATAGCTTTGCGAGGTCAAGTGACCTCCCGATGGCTAGTAGGCATTAAAACTGGTGTTTAAACCCGAGATTTCTGACTTTATACTCAAAGCCTAAAGACATAACCCCAAACCATTTGCTTCCTAGGGACTCGGTTTCCCTACCTGCAATGATGAGGGAGGTGCATAGAGAAAGAATAGGAAGGATAAGAATGTAGGAGTGCCAGCCCTGGCTGGCGTAGTTCAGTGGATTGAGCGCGGGCTGCGAACCACAGCATCGCAGGTTCGATTCCCAGTCAGGGCACATGCCTGGGTTGTAGGCCATGGTCCCCAGCAACCACACATTGATGTTTCTCTCTCTTTCTCCCTCCCTTCCCTCTCTAAAAATAAATAAATAAAAAAAAAAGGAATTCATTATAAAAAAAAGAATGTAGGAGTGCCAACGGTACTTTTTAGATATGAAATATTAGACTGTAGTTTACATAAGAACCAAGTTCAGAAAATGGCTCACTTAAAACTAGCTGCTAACAGGTCCTAGGTGTGCTCTTATTTCTAGCCCTTCCCCCAGGGCGAGCTCCTGGTGAAGGTCTGTGAGCAGGGTTAGTGGGGAGGAGGGGGTGTAAAGCAAGAGGACACCACAGACAAAAAGCCTAGTTCTTTGTAATGGAAAACTGGGGGAAACCAGCTCTGGGCTAGAAAGGCTTCCCTGGCCAGCCTGCTGATACTGCAAGATTGCCATAGGTAGCAGTAGGTAGCCGGCAGGTAGATGAGGAGCTCAGAGAACTCAGGAGCTGATATGGGGTGAGGGGCAAGCAGGGAAGACTCTTTTCCAGTGAGTGGTCCCGCTCTACCCCTCCTCCTACTAGGCCAGCCGGGGTGGCTCTGGCTGAGAGGACAGCATCCTGTCTAGGCCTGAACCGTGCCCTCAAAGAGGCAGCCCTAGACTGGGCTGGAGGAAGTGAGGCCAAGCAGCAAAGAGCAGGGTTGGACCTTGGGATAAAGGTCGCCCCTCCTCCTGTTGAGGACTGTGTCAGGAAGAAAGGGCCCTGGGCTGTAGTTGAGTCCTATCCTCCAGCCTGCCCCCAAGCCCACGGGAGCTCGCCAGTGGATGGAGGAATATCCTGGGAAACGCCTGTCGAGAGAGACAAGGTCTGTTGGAAATTTAAAAAGCTGCCTTCCCGACAGTCCTCTCGACAAGTCTCGGAGACCCGCAGGCACCGGGTCCTCCACCAGCTCCAGCACCGGGACTGGGAGCTGGACGCCAGCTCAGCCACAGGCTTGGACAACCAGGGCAGAGTGAATGGGCAGGAAGGAGGCCAAGGGAAAGAAATCAAGAATCAGAGTGAGTCCACACATGGACTGAAAGGGAAACTCTAAGCCAAGTTTCCACAGAAAAATCAAAGGACAGACTAGAGACTGGGGTTTGGGGCCAAAAGAGAAGGCCAAGATGCCTTATTATCTAAGCGCAGGGCCACCCTCCGTTCCTGATCACCCAGGGGCTGGGAGAGCCTAGCGGGGCCAGTTCTAGGCCCACATTTCCTTCAGAAGCCCCTGGCACCTTATCTAACTCTCGATGGCCTCTTCTCAGGAGACCCAAAGTCAATTTCTCTTCCCCCTCGTGCCGGCAATGGTTTGGTCCCTGAGTCAAACCTACAACTACCAATGGCTCTCCCTCCCCTACTAACCTGAAGTGACCCATCGAACCTCAGGGTCTTGCCCAATCGTGGTATTATTTATTTCCCTGATTTCTAGACACACACACACACACACACACACACACACACACACACTCCTGCAGGCCAGGGACAATGTCCCAGGGGCAGGGAATGTGTTCATTTCCAGGTGTCGTGCCTCTGCCTCAGCGGTGGTTGTACTAGCACAGATCAGCCTTGGGCTCCTCTCTCTGCCTTGGCAGCCCTCCAGAAAGTCAGTCCAGAGAGGAAGGGTTAAGTGTCTGGGGGGCACCCAGACAGGGCTGCAGAGCAGGGCAGCCTCCAGCCCGTGGCACGGCTGCTCCTCCAGCACGAGCCTGCCAGCCGCCGCCTTTGTTGACGGACTCTGCCACAGGCTCAACCGACACGGACCGCCCCGCCCTGGCGGGGCTGGTGCCAGGCTGCCGGCCAAGCACCCGGCCAAGCGCCCGGCCTCGGGTCTGGAGAGACTCTCTGAGGTACGCTCTCCAGAGTCCCAGGCCCCAGTTCCCAGACAGAGACAATGAGGAGCAGCCTCCCCAGCTGGAAAGTGTCAGGTTACAACCAGTTCCACCACTTTCCCCCACTCAGGCCCATCCCTCAGCCTCGGTTACTCCGATCCCACTGCACCTCAGCCAGGCACCCCCAACTGTCCATTTTCACTGCAGCACCTTGAAAATCGTCCCCTTAGGTAAGGGACAATCTCCCCACCTTGGTCTCAAGAAGACACAGTTTGTCAAGCAAGGCTGCAAAAAGCCATCCCATTTTCCAGGAAGAAGGGATGGTAGCATCTCCCCACAAACCACTCTTACAGAACCTGAGCTGAGAGTGGGCAGATAACAAACTGGGAGCTCAGAGTCAGGGATAGCATGCTCATCCAGTGGGGCCTACCCAGTCCTCAAGAGTCACAACAGTCAAGGCCAAAACTCTGAGACTACATCCTTGAGGTCTGGCAAAACAGAGTTGCAGAGGCAGGCCCCAGCCCCCCAGCCCCAGCAGACTGAAATCTCGCCCCCCCACTCCACCCCAAGGCCCCATGCCTACTTGCTGCATATGAAGCCGATGAAATTGGTCTGCAATACACTGAAGCTTTCTGGCAATCTGTATCTCTGCGCGATGTTGCCACTGTCCTTCGGGGGGCTGCTCACCAAGGGGCAAGCCTGCAGGGAAACTGGCAGGGAGAGGGAGCCGGTAGCCAGCATTGCCTGCAAAGACAGAGGACCCACATCTCAGCATTCTCCACAACTGCCCCTTCCTCCCCATGCCTAACTCTCCTGGCAGAGGCCTGGGGCTGAGGCCTTATCAGGGCAGCCTGCCATATCTGCACAACCTGCCTTGCTTGCTGCCTAAGTGTATAAATGTTGATGCTGGGAGAACACGCGAGAATGGTTCCAGCCTTCCCTTCGGTTCTCCATTTGCTGGCAGTGCCACCACCGCAAAGGTAGTGTGTGGGGGTGAACATGCCAACCTTCTGTCCTTCTTTACCAAGCTATGCTTGACCACAGTTTATTATTCAGGTAGCAGCAGGCTGAAGTTCTTCTCTGGAAAAGCACTGGCAGCAGCTCTCCAGAGGTCCCGGGATGAGCAAAGCGAGGCACACAGAAACAGAAAACCAAAATGTGCCTTCACTTTTTAGTGTAGCAGAGGAAGGTTGGTCTCAGGTGTTAAAGTTCTGGACGATGGTACAAAAACTACGGAGAGAAAACTCCTCAAACTCCCAGCATAGCCAAGTTCCTCTCTGGAGGCAGCCCCGGGCAAGACCTGGAGATTCCAAATCCACACTTATTGAGTGCTGGCAACCAAGCTGCCGCTAGGGGCACCCGCCCGCCGGCCTCCTCCCTCCTTCCCTCGTCCCGCCAGAACTGCTGTGCCTGTTACCCTACCGGTGAGCTCCCTCCGGAAATAACTGTAACATCTCCCCAAACTGTCCATCGGACCCAGCAAGAGAGCCTCCGAACCTTTCCCCTCCCTCCATAAGCTATTGTGCTAAAAGAAGAAAACAGTGTCTAACCTTGCCCTTTTGCCAGAAGAGGGCATATTGCTCACAAAACAAACCATTTAAGTCCACAAATGAAGGGGTCTTGTCCTACTGAGTCTTGGAAACAGCCCCTCTGCTGGCATGGAGCCTAGGCAGTCCCAACATCTTTTTCCAGTTCCTCTGCCAAGCACAGAAAGTCCCAAGTGACAACTGGGGGCCACCTTCTGCCTTCAGGAACCTTCTGTCCCAGAACCAGCTGGGTTTTTCCCTTTGGTGTCAACAGCGAGTCACAGAACCCCCAACCTTCTCCAGAGCAACACCAGCTACTTTATGGAAGGTACATCACAACCAGGACACAAAAGCAGGACCACTCTCCGGGCCACAGGATGTAAAAACTGAGGCTCAGATACCCTCTATGCAACCCAACAAGACACCACGAACCCAAGGATCCCTCCAGAAAGGGACAAAAGAACAGAAGCAATGGCAGGGCAATGTGCCCTTCTCGGTGCCCAAGGAGCACAGGTCAGGAGCAAGGACAAGCGGAAAGGCAGCAGGTGAGATGAGAGGAAATCAACAGCCCCTGCTGCTCACTTTGGGGAAGGAAATGGCAAAGGGCAGGTTAGGGGAGGGAAAGTCCCCTCTTTTCCCCAAGTCTCTATGGGAGGAGCCCTGAGGCTAAGAGCACTCACCATAAAAGAGTCGCTGGGGTTCCTCGGTCACCCCACAAGGCAGCATGACACCCTGGCTCGGGGAGGCTGGACTGAGGGTCTGAGTGGCCTTGTCTTCCTGGCTGGTGGGTCGAAGCCCAGGGCCACAGCAGTGGGTGAGGGGGAAGAGCTGCAGGCGGCTGAGGGGGCAGTCCAGCTGGCTCTGGGCAAACAGGTCAGCAGAGGGCAAGCTCCCGGGCTGGGTCCCCAGCTCATCCTCTGGCTGAAACACATCATCCTCCAGCTCCTCCACACACTGAGGTGGATCCATCTCCCCTGTTAGGGTGTAATAAGGCATCCAGGATGCTATCCCTTCCAGGACAACCCTGAATTGGGACCCCAGAGGGGGGCCCTTCCCTCCCCTTCCTTCTTCCCTCTTCTCCCTTCCTATCTTGGGAAGTAGGGGCAGGTACTGATGCCTGATAACCCTGGTGATGTAGTACTGCCAAGGGTGACACTTGTCCCCAAATGTAGACTGCCTCACTGTTCAGGGACTCTCCGTACCTCTTTCCTGTGCCCAACCAGAGCCAACCTCCCCTCAGCCTCTTTTTCTGACCCAGCTGGTCACAGTCATGAAGTCTGACTGCTATGGGCTCTGAGCAAAATAGGAGTATGATCAACTGCTACAAGCACTCAGAGTACCTGGGGAAATGTCAACAAGACTAGGACTCCGTGAGTGGCTGTGGGAGGGCAGAAGGGTGCTGTGACGGGCTGTACACATAGAGCTCACAACACTCTCACTCACTGCCCTGAGCAGTAACCAACCACCGAGTCTGAACTGAGCTCCAGGATCGGCAATAAAAACAAAAGCTAGTCAGCAATCTTAGGGCAGCCAGGTTCCCTCCAAACCTGCTAAGCCCCGCCCAGCTGCCCATCTATTCTAGTCTCCACCCCCAGCTTGCTCAACACAACAAACAGGCTCCCTGGTGTGGTAAGAGTGTGTCCTGGGAGAGAGAGGGAAGAAAAACCCAAATTAGTCATTGCAGCTGCCCTCTTAGTCCAGGAGAGCAGTCTGCCCACCACAGCTTGGCCTAGAGGGTAGGTCCAGCATCCAGCAAAGTGGCCAGCCTCCCCCAGCTCAGTCCACTCACTAGTTTCCATGACTTCAAATCTTTTCCCACAGCCTACCATTCCTGCCAGTGCTGAACCTGAGATTGGTACATCCTGCCTCACAGGAGGAAGTGAAATTTGGCCCTTTCTCTGTGACCTCACTCACTGCCTATACTACTCAGGTTGTTGACATGAGTTTCTTGCTAATAAAGAAGTTCCTCTGGCTTCACCTGATGACTCCTGGAGGTCTGACCTTGGAGCCACCTAGCATCTGGAGTTCCCAACCCAGCCCCCTACACACACACTAGGAACCCCACAGAGCCCCTGGAGCATCCAGAAGCAATAACCACCTGAATGGTTAAGGATACAGAGAAACAATGTTTGTCACTGCCAGATTCAATTAGAGATCCCCTGGGAATTCTGCCTCCCAAGTCTCCTGCTTTGAAGAACAAGCCAAATGGTCTGTGGGTTGATAAAGTACTTAAAGAAATCTCAATTAAATTCAGAAATCCTGGCTTTCCCAAATGCAAGCTGTCTCTCTGAGATGCATGCTTCAAGCCTCCCTCCATCCCATCTAGTCCTGAAGCTATGGTCCTATCTCTCTGCCCTCCTCCCTGAAGAGTGAAGAGATGCCCACTTGGATGGCAAAACAGGCACCTGGTGTTCTTTGAATAGTTTTTCCCAAAGCGGGGGTGGGAGAACTCCAGCTTATCAGCACCAGGAAACAAAGTTTCCTGCTGAAAAGACCAAAGGCTGTCCTGCCAGTCACCTGGCAAGGGCTCCCCTCCTGCCCTTCAACCTCCTCTTGGCAAGCTGGCAATTCCAACCTAAGAAGGGGCCCTCCAAAGCCAATCACAAGCAGGACTCATTGTCTTGGTTCTTCCTTTGAAGCCCATTACCTCCCCCTCCCCCTCCCAGCAAAGCCCCAGAGTTCAACCCTTGCTTGGCATGGATCGTCGGGGAGGTGTAGCCAGAGGGTGTGGCTCTCCCAGCTGGGGGACCCTTCCCACTCTACAGAAACTTAAGGTGGAAGCCTGCGGAGGGGTGTTGGGCAAGGTCAAGTATAAAGTGGGATACAGTGGAGAAACCCTCTTCTCCCCATCCCCAGACCTGAGAGGTGATGTCCGAACTGGTAGGAGGAGCACTTCCTAAGAGCTTTGCTCGGAAGGCTTTATTCCTAGCAAGGGGAACTAACGCCGCTGTAGCCAACCCAGCCGCTACGGGCTCTAACAGGGATGCTGAACTTAGACTCCTCCTCCTAGGAGAAGGCGGTAGACAGACACTCTGAACCTCGACAGGGTCTAAAATCTGGGAACGCTCACACACACACTCGCACTCACACTCACACAACACACAGCAGACCTGGGTGACTCCAGGAGAGAGTCTCAGCCTCCGAGTCGTGATGCCAGGGCTCCGCGCCAGGGTCCAGCGTGACGAGCACTCGGGGGCTTGGCGCCCGGACTCAATTGGGAAGGAGGGAAAAGCCCAGCTGTTAAGAAGAGGGGCCTTCAGACTCCGCAAGGAGGCAGGACGCCCCAGAACTCTCTGCCCTACCCCAAAGTAAGATCCAAGGACCGGGCGGTTCTCTGGCGACCAGGTCAACTAAGCAGTGCGCCGCAGGTTCCCCTGCCCACCTGGACCCAACTCCTTGGACTCTCAAATGGCGCAAACCCCAAATCGCCTCGTGGAGCAGCGCACCTAAATGTGGATTCTGCACCCTGTGCCTGTAGCCCAGCGCCCCAGTTCTTCATGGTCACCCCGACACCCGCAGCCCAACCCATCCCGGGCCCCCACGCGCAGTGCAACTCCTCTCCCCACTTCCCCGAGGAGGTGCGATCCAACTCCGCCCGGCTCCCGGCCGCTCGGGCGCTCACCGGGCTGTTACGGGAGGCGGGAGGCGCAAGCAAGGGCAGCAGCGGCAGCAGGCGGGCGGGCGCGGAAAGAGGCCACTCTGCACCTCGCGGTATTGTTTCCAAAATACGCCCGCTCTGGGCATCCCGCAAACAGCTGATGAGGCCCCGCCTCCAGCGCGTCACGCCGACGGCTGGCCAATGGCGAGTGGAGCCCCAGGTCCCGGGCTGGGCGGCTGCCAGGGACAGTCAAGAATGTACGAACCTTCCCTTGGAAATATTGCAAGGGGCCGAGCAAAATTCTGACCCACGCCAGAAACGCAATTGCTGCGTAGTCTTCTTCGCAGATTCCGTTCCTTGTGCAGCCTCAGGAAGCAGCGGAGCGTCCCTGAGCCCTATTAGGATCGAACGAGGGGGCGCCAAAGTGACTTTTGTCTTCTTTCTCGGGAATGGGCAGAATAGACTGGGCCTCCAGACAGGGAGGGGCGGGAGACGGAGAGCTTTTAGGCGCAGCTGGCAGTGTCCAGTGGGTTCAGTTGCGGGTCCCTATGGATCCCAGCCAGGTGGCAGAGCACCCTCCCACTTACCGAGCGAGTCAGGGGAAAACCCCACCCCCAAATCTGTGAGAATCCTGAGAACATGGTTCTAGTGCCGTTACTGAGTGACTTTCAGATTAAACACATCCAAAGGGGTTCTCAGGTACTCTTCATGACTGAGCGTGGACACTTACAAAATAAGCATCTGGCTGAGGAGAAGATAAATAAAAAAATGCAGGGACCACTTGGGTAGTTAACACACATCCTGTTTATGGTGGCATCCAGAGGTGGTGCTAGTGCTGCCAGGAGAGCAATGTGCCCTGCAGATGGTATACTATCGGTAAGGGAGTCTGTGGACTAATCCACAAACATTTATTGAGCACCTACATTGTACCAGGTACGGGGCTGGGTGCCAAAAACCTGGTGTCTTCCATCAGGGAGCTTATAACCTACTGAGAGAGGTAGACCTGAAAATAATGGAAAACAGCATGAAATGTGTTAATTTCAGGAATAATGACTCCTGGGAGAGGCACAAAGCAAAGACTGGCAAAGGCTTCAGAGAGATGGCTTTCAAGTTGGGCCTTGAAAGAAGGGGACATCTTTTCAATAAGGAAACCATGTCAAACATCCCAGGCCTAGGGGCAGCAGAACAAAGTGAACTGGGGAATCTGGCCTAGAGGAGGAGACCATTGGGTGCACACCAGGATTTAGGAAGGGTGGCCAAGGACAGGTAGAGTCGAGTCAGAGTACATTGGCGTCCCTAGATTGCCATGTTGGGGAATCTGTACTTTATTCTGGAGGCAAAGGGATGCCAGCAAAGATTTTATAGAAGATAGAGTGACTTGACCAAGCCCGAATTTTAGGAAAGATAAATGAAGAGTCCGGAGATGAGAGGGAGGGAGCCAGTCCCTGCAATAGACTGGATGATAGGTGATGGGGCCTGATCCCAGCAGCCGTGGTGACTGCCGGTCTTCTGACTACTGAGCTGCTCTCTCTGGGCTGTTAACTCAAACACATTTAAGTTTAAGGAGCTGGGACCCTTAGCTCAGAAGAGCCTGAAGTCACCTTATACCTTTTTTCCTACCCCTTCTTCCCCTAGCTCCCTCAAAGTTACGTAAAAGAGAGCAAACCAGGCATACTGAGCGCTGTGGTTGCTGGAGTAAGAAAACACTGTTCCAAAAGGACGGAGAGGAGGGAAAATGGATAGAGGGGAGCGTCGAGGTTGGCCAGTAGCCCAGTCCCCCCAGGACTTGACAGACACCCAAAAAGAGGTGCTGGAGCCAAAAGGAGGTATATTATTTGACCAGGAGGCTGGGCCAAGATGGGGTATCAGAACCCATCAGGGTGGCTATGCACGTGTGGGGAGATGAGGAGACCAAACACAGCCTTGTACAGGGTGCTCAGGAGCCCTCATCATGTTCACCACGCACAGATCTCCTTCCCCTCCTCCCTCCCGCCCTTCTCGTTGGCTTTCCTCCTGGGCCAGTATTTCAGGCTGGCCAGTGATGACGACAGGAATTACTTAGGGTAAAGAGTGAAACTAAGCCCTGGCTGGCACAGCTCAGTGGATTGAGCGTGGGCTGCGAACCAAAGCATTGCAGGTTCGATTCCCAGTCAGGGCACATGCCTGGGTTGCAGGCCACGGCCCCCAGCAACCGCACATTGATGTTTCTCTCTCTCTCTGTAACTCCCTTCCCTCTCTAAAAATAAATAAAGAAATCTTTAAAAAGAAAAAAAAAAGATAGTGTTAAAAAAAAGAGTGAAACTAAAGGATAAAGCAGCTCTGAATCTGTCCTCTGGGGTATCGTAGGCCCCAGGGGACAAAGGTCATCCTAATTTTCCTGACCCGCCCAAGGCTCTGTCTGCTTTGGGTCCACAGGGCCAGGAAGCCGGTCGAGCAGGGTGTTTACCTGAGATCCATGTATTTGCCAGATTTACAGGGTCTCCTCAGCAACTGCGAACCCCTGAGTCTGGCTAAATTCCGTGTGGGTTAACACAAACATTTTTGGAGGGGTGGTTCCATAGCTTATAACAGTTTCCCAAGGGACCTGGGACCCTATAAAAGACTTAAAGTCACCACTCTAGAGGAGCACTGAGGATCCTCTTAGTGGGTCTGGGCAGTTTGCAAGATGAAGGGAGCGCCACACCCTGTAGTGACATTTCTTCTAAGTCCTGTCTCCCAGGCTTTCCCAGGCTGTTCCCTCAGGCTAGTTCTAAAGGACACCTGGTGGCTTGGCCTCCTGGGCTCTCAGCCTCTAAGGTCAAGCAGCAGGGGCTGAGCCTTCTGAGCCAGAGGGACCAGAAAAGACTGTCAGGGATAAAGGGGTCAGGGAGGTCAGGAGCCTCACTCCCCACCTCTCATCCCTGTCAAAGCAGACCCCGCCTCCCCCCGCCCTCACCCCTCTTTCTCCCCTGCCAGACTGGGTAGACTCTGCAGAGTTAGGACCTGATGGGCTACAGATCCGGGCTCTGAGCCCATGTCCAAGAGCTGCACGCTAGTAACAGAGGAACCAACCCTAGGCTTTTAACGGGGTTCAGAGCAAGTGCACATTGCAGCTGCAGCAGCCTTTATTTCAGAGAATTCCCTTTCTCTCTTTCTCTTCCCACCCCTTGCCCTAATTTGTTTTCTCTTCTGCCCACCGATCCTGGCTCTAGAAGGAGGGTCCCCAGAGAAAGGCAAAGTTGCTCTGAACAGCATCAGTGTGCAGGGGAGAAAGGGTGGGGGAGGCAGACCTTCCCCCACAATCTGGGAGGGATGCAAAGAGTTAAGGGGAGCGCTTTCAACAGAAGAGAAAACCCAGCTCCCTGTAGACAGCAGGCAGGAGCCCTCTCCATTGTTTCACCTGGCTATAGGATTTCTCTCTGAGACAAGGAATGGGCTCTAAAACTCCAGTAACTGGATCACTGGGAAGGGAGGTTTTTTAAAAACCAGCTGACAGCTGAATAATAGGAATTACCAGGCAGACCGCCCTGGGGTTACCGAGGTTTGTAATACAACCCCCAGGGAGGGGTTGGATTGGAAACTGATTTATGGGTAAGGTGGGAGTCTCGGTGGGGGAGCCCATAGTGCTTGACCCCCTTGCCTCTGAACTCCCTTGAGGATGGATCCTGAATGTAAGTAAGACCAAGAACCTGGAAGGCTTGGTGTCCCTTCCCTCTCTGGATTTGCTCTAACAGAGTGAATTTATCTCTCTGTGCATGATTCCATCTGCCTGCATAAGAATTAGTTCCTCTCTTCTGAGTTGCAGAGGGTGTGTGTGTGTGCACGTGTGTGTGTGTGTGTGTGTGTGTGAGAGAGAGAGAGAGAGAGAGAGAGAGAAAGGAGAGGGAGACAATAGCAGAACAGACAGCAGACAGATTGACTTCTGCTAATTGGATAAACAAGTAGAAAGACTTGATTTCCAGTCAATTGGCTCACCACATGCCAATCACTAGTTCAGTGGGACTAAAATAGAAAAAACAGGCGCTAAGGAGAAAACATTTGGGAATTCAGAAACCCGCACGTAAACGGCAATGCAGAGATGGAGGTGGCCCTGCTAACGCCCAGAGGAGCCTTGGAGATACGGTGAAGTCCGTGAGTTATGACATTCAGCGCTTATCAATTTTGTTTGGAGGGACATGCAATAAATATTTCCTCAGTAAGCAAATGGATGAATGTATACTTCCACATTTAAAAATATAAGTATTCGGGAGTGGAAGACCTTCAGTGGAGCATTTTCCATGAATGTCCCGTCTTACATTGTGTTTGCCACTTGGGATGGTTGGTCTTACCTGAATTTCTTCTCATCAGCAAAGCCTTAGAAGGCAAAGGTGATGCCATCAGCACTTTGGTACCCTCAGACCACCCTCCCCCAGGCTTGGCACATGACAGAACAACATCTATGGAGGCCAATTTACAGAATAACTTCAAGCATGGCCCTCGGCATCGTGCCTCAGCTCCCCTTCCCCCCACTCAGCATGCCCAGCCTACAAGGAAAAAAGTTGGCCTGATCCTGGTAAGAGATGAAGAAATCCAATTAAAATACTCTTCCTTTAACTCTGCTTCCCCAGCATGCAGCCTCGTTCCTGGGCAAAGGTACATCAATACATCAGTACATATTTTCCTTGGGATTGTCAGGGAAACATCAGAAATTTCCAGCTGAGGCCAGAGAATGATCAAGTGTTATCAAGGAAATCTGCCACCCTAGGAGAGCTGGGCACTGGTCCCTTCTGGGCCTAGAGCCTCCCAAGTTTTGAATCTGGGGTTCAAGAGGATCTGAGCAGAGAAGATAAGTCGAATCAGCTGTTTCACAGCCAACCCCTCAGCCCCCACTTTCCAGGAGTAGAAGAGGGTCTCTATCTGCCAGTGAGGGAGGAGATGGATCACCCAGGTATCAGTTCATTAAACATTAACTAAGCGGCTGCCATATGCTAGGCTCCTCTCCAAGGGCTGGAGGTGCAGATACAGTCCCTCGGGGGTCCTTGAGTATATCCACACCCTTCCTTCACAAGCAGGAACCTTCCTGCGCACGAGCTAAGGGAGAGATGGGGACAGGAGGAAGGTATGGCAGAGGCTGCAACCGGGCGATCTAAGGGTAAACAGCCTTCCTGGGGGGGCTGGGCCTCCCCGAGGTGACCTTGCCTTTCTCCTGGAAATCTCTGATGCCTCACTTCTTTTCTGCCCCCAAAGCCCACCCATCATCAGATCAAGTAGAAAGAACCCCAGACTAGATATTAGGAGATCTGGGTTTTCAGTTCCCAGCTGTGCTATCAACAGGTGACCTTCCAATACTCACATTTATGTCTCTGCCCCAGCAGACCAGGGTTGGCATAACTTGGGTAAACTGTCTGGCTCAGCAGAGGTTAGGATTTGGGGCAACAGCAGCCTCTTACCCAATCCTGCCTGAGGTCCTTGGGCTATAATCCAAACAACTCCCAGCTCCCACCTGCTGAGCACATACTGCACGCTACACCTGTGACAAAAGGTGTCTCATTGAATCCTCAACAACCCCAAGAGGAAGTCATCACCATCAGTGCCATTTTACACTCAAGGAAACTAACGTCATATTTCTAGACAGGCAGGCAGCGCCAGAACTATGACTGGAGGCCACATCTGCCTGGCAGGAAAGCTGGCGCTGCAGCCCCTACATCTACCCCTGAAAGGCACATCCAGTCCCTCCCCACAGACAGAATTCCCTTCCCTTCCCCCATCAGTAACACAATGTCCCCTGTGCCCCCAGAACAGGAAGGCCAAGCCTGCGGCAGCCTGGCGAGGTGAATTCCAGCCTCTCTCAGTTGCAAACACTCCCACAGCTACCACCACCTGTGGCAGAAGAGATTGCATCACCCGCAGGAAGCGGTCCAGCAGCCCGGTGTCAGCTCTGGGGCACATTTTCAGTTCCTACTTCTATCCTTGCCTGCGATGAGCACACTGCGTTATCTTCTACGCTTGCCTCGGCCCTGTGGGTTTAGGCTAGTGTGCTTGAGTGGACAGGGACTGTGGCCTGTCGCTTGGATGAGACGTGTACAGGGCTTATCCCTTATCCCTTATCCCTTTTCTGAACACTGCCCTGTGGGGGAGGGGAGGCCAGCCTGAAGGGGCTTTCCCTGCCAAGGACCAGAGATCATGTGGGCTCAGAGGAAAAGTCCTCTTGGATACAGGAGACCGGTCCCCAGCAGCCACCATCACTTCACATCTGCCTTCAAGGATGAGTACCTGCAAGTCTGGGCCGTGTCCGGCTGTCAGGTGGGCCAGCAAGAGGAAGGTGCTGAAAAGCCTGCCAGCACAGCTGGAGGATCTCTGGTGCGGTGTCTGGAGGCCATTAGATTGACAGACACACTGCACTAGGCTTTGCTTCCCTTCCTACATCACCATGGAATCTTCTGGAACCGCGGATAGATCCTTGCCCCTAGAGCTCCTCTTCTGCCAACCCTGGGCTTCTTTCTTGTCTCTCTCTGCCAGCTTCCTTTGCCTTACTGAGCTAACTTACTCCTTGGCAGAGGTTAGGGCACCTGAATCAGTGATTTGAACAAATACCAAGTTGCTCTTTTAGGACCAGCCCAGCTTTAACTTAACAATACTTGTTACTCTGTTTTAAAAAATGTCGAAATGCAACCTGTAGCTGGGTAATTTCAGGCTGTCTCCTAAGGTTTCAGGGTCATCAAACCTGTTCAAGATGTAATAAACCTCTAAGGATGGAAGGGGAACTCCGAGGACCCTGAGCTCTTCCCCCAAATCAGACCGGGATTTCACAACCGGAGAAAAATATCAAAAATTCCTGGGTGCTCCGGAGTGAAATCATTGTTTCAATCCTGACCCCTCTCACAACGAGAGTGTAAAGTAAACAAAACTGACCTCTGGATAAGCCCTGGCATAAATTGTTATTGACCTTAACGAGAAACAACTTCCCCAGCGTAGTTTAGCTCCAAGACAGATCACGGACTATGACCTTCACTGTGCCCTTGGACTAGGTAAATGCTCAGAGGGGAGGGAAAAAAAATCTTGATGTGGCTTTGGTTTAGAATGCAGTTCTTCAGAAAGCATAACTAGAGTTTACTAGTTTTCTCGTGTGCAGGAAGGAAGTTTTGCTTAAATGTTTATTTCTCAGATACACCCTCGAGGCAGAGAGCTTCTGAATTCCATTTCTTTGGTACCTAAAGCAAAATTTGTGTCATTGTCTTTGCAATGTTATTTTAAGAAAGAATTTAATGTTATGTTTTGGGGACCTTGTTTCATTTTGGTTCTTTGGCAATGGTGGGGGGTGTCTATTCTTATTTCTACATATCCCTAATAGGATTAACTTCTCTTATGCATTTTATTATGTCTCTGAAAACAAAACTATTTCCTTTAACTAAGTATTTATTGAACACATACTATATGCCCCAAACCATATCAGGAATGTTAAGGAGGCCATGAGGTATAAAACAGACCTGGCTGCCTTCCCACTGCCTGCCCCATTGTCTTTATTGAGATATAATTGAGCCCTAGATGGCGTGGCTCTGTGGATTGAGTGCCAGCCTATGAACCAAAGGGTTGCCAGTTTGGATTGCCAGTTTGGGTTTCCAGTTCGATTGCCAGTTCAATTCCTAGTCGGGGCACATGTCTGGGTTGCGGGCCAGGTCCCCAGTAGGGGGCAAGCTACAGGCAACCACACATTGATATTTTTCTCCCTCTTTCTCCTCCCCTTCCCCTCTCTCTAAGAATAAATAAAATATTTTTAAAAAGAGAGATATAACTGAGATATAATTCACCTACCAAAAAATTCACCCATTTAAAGTGTATAATCCAATGGTTTTAAAATAGTTTCAGAGTTTTCTAACCACCATCACAATTTTAGAACATTTTCAACACCCCAAAAAGTCCAAAAAGAAATCCCATATCTCTTAGCAGTTACTCTTCATCTCCCCCAGCCCCTCCCAGCCCAAGTAACCATTAATCTACTTTCTGTCCGTAGATTTGCCTATCTTGGACATACCGTATAAATGGAGTTGTACACTATATTGTATTTTGCAACTGACTTCTTTCACTTAATGTTTTGAAGATTCATCCACATGATAGCATGTGTCAGTGCTTCGTTCTTTTTTATGGCTGAACAATGTCCCATTATACAAACACATCCCATTATGTTTATCTGTTCATCAGTGGATGGACATTTGGGTAGTTTCCGCCTCTTGGCTATTGTGAATAGTGCTGCTGTGAACATTTGTGTGCAGGTTCTCATTAGAACACCTGTTTTTTGTTCTTTGGTGTATATGCCTCGGAGCGGAATTGCTGGGTCAAATGGTAACTCTGTCTCTGATCTTTTGAAGAATCACGGGGGTTTGATTTAGATTTACCTAGTGACTGCTGCTGGTAAATTATCTTTTCATCGGCTTTTTGGCTGTTTTTGTGTCTTCTTTGGAGAACATCTATTCAAATCCTTTACCAGCCCTTGCAGGGATGGCTCAGTTGTTTGGGGGGTCATCCCAAGTACACCAGAAGGTTGGGGTTGATTCCCGGTCAGGGCGCAGACCTAGGCTGTGGCTTCGGTCCCATGTCGGGGCACATTTGGGAGGCGACCAATCCATGTTTCTCTCTCACATCAACCTTTCTCTCTCCCTCCCCCTTCCTCTCTCTCAAATCAATAAATATGTCTTAAAAAATTCTTTGCCAATTTTAAAATTGGATTATATGTCTTTTTATTGTTGAATTGTAAGAATTCTTTATATATTTTGGATGCAAGTTTCTTATCAGGTACACAATTTGCAAATATCTTCTACTATTTTCTATTAGTTGTCTTTTTACCTGCTGTCTTGATGATGTCATCTGCAGCATGAAAGTTTATAATGTTAATGTAGTTCATTTTGCCTGTGCTTCTGTACATTGTTTATGCTGTTAGTGTCTTATCTAAGAAACCATGATCTAACCCAACGTCACAAAGATTTACTCATCTACTTTCTTTTAAGAGTTTTACAGTTTTAGCTCTTACACTTAGGCCTATGTGCCATTTTTAGCTAAGTTTTGTGTATGGCATAGAGGGGTTCAAGTTTATTATTTTGTGTGTGGATATCTAGTGGCCAGAGTACCATTTGTTAAAAAGACTGTTCTTTGCCCCATTGAATGGTCTTGGAAGTCTTGTTAAAAATCAGTTTGCCACATATGTGAGGGCTTATTCTGGACACTCAGTCCCGTGCATTTTTTCTGTATGTCTGTCCTTCATGCCAGCGCCGTGCTGTCTCAATTACTGCAGCTGTGCAGTGACTTTTGAAAGTGGGAAGTGTGAGTCTTCCAACTTTGATTTTGTTTCTCAAGATCATTTGGATAGTCTTGATCACTTGCATTTCCATGTGAATTTTAGGATTCACTTTTAATTCCTGCAAAAAAAACACAAACCCAGCTTCTAATTTATGAGCATGTCTTTCCATGTATTTAGACCTTCTTTAATTTCTCTCAACAATGTCTGATAGTTTTCTGTGTATACATCTTGCACATCTTTTAAAAATGTATTCCTAAATATTTTATTCTGTTTGATGCTACTGTAAATATAATTGTTTTCTTAATTTTATTTTCAGATTGCTTATTGCTACTATATTGAAATACAATTAATTTTTGTATGTTGACCTGTTATTCTACAATCTCGCTGAATTCATTTACTAGTCAAATAGGGGTGTGTGTGTGTGTGTGTGTGTGTGTGTGTGTGTGTGTTCTTTTTTGAGGATCCCTAAGGCTTTTCTATTACAAATTCAGGTCATCTGTGAATACAGTGTTACCTCTCCCCTTTCACTTTGCGTAGCTTTTTTTTTTCTTTTGAATCCTCACCTGAGGATATGTTTACTGATTTCTTTTTTAAGAGACAGAGGGAGAGAGAGAAAGAGAAAAAAACTGATGTGAGAGAGGAACACCGCTCCGTTGTCCCCCTTATGCATCCTGACCAGTGGTTGGTCTCGCAACCTTTGGGTGTGTGGGACAGTGCTCCAACCCACTGAGTCACCCGGCCAAGGCAGTCGACCTACCTTTTATTACTTTTTCTTGCCTGACTGCCCTAGCTAGAGCCTCTGGTGCAACGGTGCACAGAGTGACAAGAGTAAACATCCTTGTCTCATTTTTGATCTTCGGGGAAAAGCCTTTGGTCTTTTGCTATTAAATATGAAGCAAGCTGTGGGGTTTTGGTACATGCCCTTTCTCAGGTTGACAAAAGTCCCTTCTATTCCTAGTTTATTGAGTGTTTTTATCTTGAAAACATGTTGGGTTTTGTCACATGTTTATTCTGTGTCTACTGAGATGATGGTGCAATTTTCATCCTTTATTTTATTGATACTGGGTATATATTGATTGATTTTATATATTAAACGAGCCTTGCAATCTTGTGACAAATGGTACTTTCTGTATAAGGCTTTTTTATGTGTTTCTGGTATCAGCTTGGCAATCTTTTGCTGTCTTCATCTTTTGAGAAGATACAATTTACACAAAAGAAGGAAAAGAGGGTATTTAATACAAAACAGTATATAACCAAGAGCTACAATATAAGGTGCAATCAGTTCCACTCTATTAAATACAGGCATACCTCATTTTATTGTGCTTTGCTTTACTGCCCTTCATAGATGTGTTTTTTATAAATTGAAGGCAAGAACATCCACCAATGAAAAGATTACACTTCGCTTTATTGTGGTGGTCTGGAACCAAGCCCATAATATCTCCAAGTATGCCTGTAAATTGTTATTGTGCATCAACTGTGTGCTGAATATTGTGGTCTGGGAAGATAAAAGCTGCAGGGGCCAAGGGCCCGTGGGAGCCAGCATCCCCAAAGTCCTGATGACCTGCCCACCCCTTTTCCACTTCTGCCACGCCCACGGCCCATTGAGAAGGGAGCCAGGCCTCCCTGAGGATTCAGTTAGATGGCCAGAGATTATACTGTGGCACACAGTAAAGGAGCCAGAAAACAGGGTAAAAACAAGGCTTTGGAGTCAGACAAATGAGGGCTAAAATCCTAGTATTGGCACCTACTGGTGATAATGGGAAGAGTAAATTAACCTCTCTGAACTTAGTCACATCACCTGTCAAATGGAGGTAATTGCAGCGCCCTCCTGCTGTGGTTGCTGGGGAGCAGAAGTTGTAATAAACCATGCAAAGCAGCTTGTAGACTGCTCCGACACGTCGCGGATGCTCAACGAATCAGTTACTACTGTGTGTCCAGCGCTGTGTGACCACCACGGGGCAGGGAGAGGAAGCCCAGGAGAAGAGTGGAAAAATCACTGGCTCTGTTTTCAGAAGGCGCATGTTGTAGTCAGGGAGTCAAGTCTAGCACACACAAAATAAATGTAGCATTATAAAAACACCCCATATTTTACTTAAAAGATCAAATTATACAGGGTATGAGAAGAATAAAGGAGACCATAATATATAAAATCTTTGACCCCAAAGTGCCTGACATACAGTAAGTACTCATATAATAGTAGTAAAAATCAACAGTTTCCTTACCTCCGGAGTCACTCTAGAACAGTGGTTTCCAAGCGTAGTGCCAGGTCCAGCAGTATCAGCATCACCAGAGGTTACTGGAAATGCAAATAGTTTAAAGATTTTATTTATTTATTTTTAGAGAGGGAAGGGAGGGGGGGGGAGAGAGAGAGACGTCAATGTGCGGTTGCTGAGGGCCATGGCCTGCAACCCAGGCATGTGCCCTGACTGGACATTGAACCTACAATGCTTTGGTTCACAGCCCACGCTCAATCCACTGAGCTACGCCAGCCAGGGCAGAAATGCAAATTCTTGCTCTCTTTGCCAGACCTACTGACTCAGAATCTCAGAGGGTGGGGCCCAGCAATCTGTGCTTTAATAAGTCTGCCAGATGATTTAGATGCAGTGGTTCCAATTACCTGGGGATGCACACTACCTGGGGAGCTTAAAAAAATCCTGATACTGGTCCTGATCAGTGTGGCTCAGTTGGTTGGGCGTTGTCTTGCAATGTGAAAGGTTGAGGGTTCGATTCCCAGTCAGGGCACATACCTGGGTTGTGGATTTGGTTCCTGGTTGGGTTAATGTGAGAGGCAACTGATGATGTTTCTCTCTCACATCAATGTTTCTCTCTCTCCCTCCCTCCCTTCCCCTCTCTCTAGAAATAAATAAATAAAATCTTTAAAAAAAAATCCTGATGCCCATGCCCCCCAGAAGACCAATAAGAATCTCTAGGGACAGGATCTAGGCCTAAGAATTTTCAAAGCTCCCCAGGTTATTCAAATGTACATCTGGGGTTTAGGACTGTACCTCTAGGTAGAACTTTGCATTTACAAGAGGAAGAGAAGATTCAAACTTTAAAATTAATAAATTAATGCAGGTTATGAAAGAGGCCTTAAAATACCCATTTTCCATCTTATGCCCCTCCTCCCAAATCGGCCTATAGGAATAGAGACAGGGGAGAAAGCAGCCACTTTGCTAGCCTGAGGTGGCGCGGGCGTTGGGGAACAATGCGTCCAGTTCCCTCCGCGGAGATGGACCGCCATCCCGGGGAACAGACTTTGAAAGCTCGAGCCCGGTGTTCATTTTCAATTATTCAGTGTTCCATTCCCTCTGGAGGACAAGGAGACATCTGCCTTCGACACAGGAGGGTCTCGTGCCACCCAAATACTTTACTTACCCATGAAACAAGGCCGACCCTTCAGCGGCCCCCGGTCCTGCATCGACCCAGCCTGTCCCCCAGCGCACTCTGGCTACACCCTGCTCAACCTGGCGTATCTTTGTGGCCTTCCAAGGCCAGGATGATTTCTCAGACAGAAAGAAAACTTGGTGTGGAGCTTAGCAGAGAATACAAGTGAAGTGAGGCCAGTAGCTAGGAGCGCCCGTGCCCTTCTGTATAAGTAGTTGTGCAAAAACGACGCCTTTAGGAGCAGCGGATTTGGGCCTGCAATCAGGGAGAACGGCCACGGGGCTCTGCTTGCATTAGCCAGCAAAGCTGTCGCTCCCTCAGCTCCAGGCTGTTTTAGGGAAGTAGCTAGCAGTGAAAGAAGGGTGGGGCTTAGAATCCTCAGACAAGGATAGAAATCCTGCTGTGTCCCTTATAAATTACTAAACTTCTTTGAGTCCCAGTTTCTTCACCTGTTTATAAAAAATGCAGATTAAACCAGGTGACAACACGGAAAAACCCTGAGCATGCTGCCAACCACATAGTTGCTCAGGCAGTGTTAGTCTCCCTTTCCTTTCCCAAAAAAGGGAAGGAGTGGCGGGGGTGTGATGGGTCCCCTGTCCAAGCCTTCTCTGTGACCCCCACGTCCGAACCACCCGTGGCCCTGCCACTCAGTGTCTGTGTCTTTCAGAGCTGTCGCTAATTAGGAACAGGGTAAGACACATGTGAAATATCCCTCTAATAATTCCCCAGCTACGGCTACAGCAGACTTGTGATTTCATCCACTTCCAGTTACAATCTACATTCCCAGTACATAGCTTAAAAACTCAAATAGCTGGACATAAATTTTATTTTAATTCTAAAATTATTGTTGTAGGAAAACTAGAAGACAGTCCTGTGCCCCTGTTTCTTCACGGGGAGACAGCGCCTCACAGGCTGCACCCTTTCCCATGAGGGCTTGGGGCTTTCTCCCCGGCTCCCATTTTTGGGTTTGGGGTCACATTTCTTCATTCTCTCAGAGTCTAGGGCTGAATTTCTGAAAGAAAGAAGAAAAGAAAGTAAGAGGAAAAAATGGGTTGTTTTCTTTAAAAAGGAAGTGGTCCCAACCTTTAAATGACCCCAGCCCTCTGCAGTGCCCACACGAACCCCACAACCCCAGCCTGGGAATCGGAGCAAAAATAGTGCCAGACCTCTTGGGATAGCAAAAACGTGGTGACTATTTGCACACATTTGCGTGCAGTCAGAAGCCAATGTGTGCAGTGAATTAATTAGGATTCCCAGTGGTGACTGCAATCAACTCCCGTATGACAAGCCAGCCTGTGGGAACAGGTGGCATGACCTCGGGGCCAGGCGAGGCACTGCTGCAGCCCAGAAGCAGCTACCGCTCTGGGGGCCCCTCAAAGTGGGGGCCAGAAACCCAGTGTCACAGAGATCAAGTGTCTCCCTTGATCTCTCTGCCCTCCCAACTTCCTCCCCCGCCCCTCTTCAGATCCAGCCGCAACTGTCCTCCCCCCTCCTCCCAGATCCTGGGGAGGCCGTGGCTCAGTGAGTTAGGGCTTGCCTGCACCCTACAATATCCTCAGACTGCAGAGAGCTCCCCAGCCTGGGAAATGGGGGCTTGAGGGGCACACACACTTTGGCAGTGCCCACCCCACAAGAGAAACTGCATGGTGGCTGCAGTGGGGCAGACATACAGGAGCATTCCAGCAGCGTGGAGACTGGTAAGGACAGCTCCAGGAAGGCAGGCAGAGGAAGAGACCTGGGAGTACGGAGGGATTTGGCCCGGATCCATTACACTTGCCTTTGAAATTCACTATTACAGTTTCATGCTGTTTGCTTCCCATATCTATGGAACCCATTGTTCTCTGGTCATCACTGACCAGCCTGGCTCCAGGACAAAGCCAGACAAATTGTTCTAAAGTTTGAATTTCTACCAGCTCTCTGCATCTAAGGAGCTGTCACACAGAACTCTGCTTTAGAAACCAGCCAGTGCCTGGAGGAAGTAGGAGAAGACAGCATGCAGTGCAGTGTCCACAGCTGGGCCTGAGCCACCCCTGGTGAGAGGGAAGTCTGCTTGCCCTGACCTCTGGCTTCAAACTCCACTTTCAAGGTCTCTAGATCCTGCATAACCCTCAGGCCAGAGCCATACTCGCAGAATTTCTACTGCTACCTTCTTTCTTCCTGAGATTGTCCCCACTTAGGCCAAGATGACAGCTGCCAAAATGAAATGGTGTGAGAAGGGTCCCCAAACTTCTGGTTTCCACAGCCTTCCCTTAGGCCTGCAGCACCCACAACTGTAATCCCTCTTTTGGAATATCCAGAAGACCCTGCTAAGATGCAGCTGTTGCTAGAAGAAAGCCTTGAAGGAAGGGGCTGTAGCTGCCCCTGAAGGAGGTGCTCCAGCTTCTCTGTGGTAACATTCAGCCAAAACCTCCTCCTGATGGGTTTTTCCTTGCTGTGGTTTAATGGGAACAGTAAAACAGATCCACAGAACATGTCATTTCAAAAGTGCTTTGCCTCTAGCCATCCGTATAGTATACCCACTTCCTGGCTCAAGCCAACAGAAAGAGTCCTGTGCTGAATGCCTAGGACAGTGTTGCTCAAACCTTAATGAGTCACCTGGAGATCTTATTATAATGTGAACCACACCTCGATTAGCGAGGCTGCAGAGGATTCAAAGACGAAAAAGAAAAGGTGCCTGCCTTTACTTTGCTTTAAATCCAGATACCACAGCATGAAAGGGTGAGAAGCACCATATCAGAGGCTCCTAAGAGAGCACAGCACAGAGAGGATTTCACTGGTTTCAGTCAAAAAATGCAAGATTTTGGTAGATTTCAAACCTCAAACCCCTTGACAGATTTAATATCTAAGACTATTTGCCAAAGGAATGCGCTGGGGCAGGGGTGGGTTGGGGGCAGACACAGAAACTCAGAGAAGCATGCATGGAACCAATGTCTGGAATATGCCTTCGAAGTCCTGTTTTCCTCTCTCCATGCTGATGGGAACTACTGGAAGGGAAGACACCGCCATCTCGTCCTGCACAGGGTGGATGTTTGCTCGTAGGCCAAGCAGGCCCCAGGTCGGCTGTGGGGAGCCTCCGAGAGGTGAGCTAGAAGAAGTGCATCGAAGGGAGGCACAGGAAGACCCAGACGTGGACCGTTCTCATGAGGGGAGAACGCAGCAAAGAGGACCAAGCAGCCAGAAAGGGTATAACTCACTGTGGGTTACTTTGAGTTCTTCTCATTTCTGAGCAGGGGCCCTGCTTGCTTCTTTCACATCGGGCCTGCTCCGAAGGCCTGGTTTTGGTGCAACCTCAGGAAGATTTTGGTGCAGCCTTAAATCTAACACCAGCCCTGGGGGCTAAGGCTGATCGGTGTCAGGCTTGTCACTCAGGATCTGGACAGGGCAGGATCCCCCACAGAATCATGGGACTTTAGAGCTGGAAGTTCTGTCTTTGGACCCAACATCTTCTCTTTAAGCTAAAAAAAATAACAAACTCAAAGCCCAACCCAGTGGTCTCTGGAGCAGCGCACCGCGCCTCCCTTGTCCTGGAGCTGAGATCTCCCCCCCCACCCCTCGCCTGCCCCGACGGACGGCTCCACAGTCCTTGGAGGATCCTGCATGTGCCCCTCGGCAGGCATGAGGCATGAAGAGAAGAGAGGCACACCCCCTGCCTGGGGTGGAGGGTCGGAGGTGAGGAGGGCTAGTGTACCAGCTCTGGGGCCGCCCTCAGAAACCAGAAGGCAGGGCTTTATGCCGGGCGACTCGGCCCCAAGAACTAGAACCGGAAGGAGGGCCCACCGCTTGGCTGCTGAAACAGTGTAAGTTAACCCAGACTGTAACCCCCTGGTGTGATAGAGGACCAGTGGGCTGGGGCCCGGTGGGTCCCTACCACCCGTAGAGTTGGGAAGGCCATATGTCCAGGTTTGCCTATGACAGTCCCAGCATGCAATATATGTCACCCAAGAATAATTATTAAAAGTTCCCCCTTTCACTACCCATCACTACTATTGTTTTACACAATTATTTCTATGGTTACTCCAGCATTGCTCCCAGTCTCTGACTGCAAAGGCTGAGGGGTGGGGTGGCTGAGCCCCCGCCTGGCCCCACAGGGTCTTCCTTCTCTGCAGCTGCTCTACTCTGACAGCTCTGGATGCACCCCCAAGATCCAGCACAGTAAGAAGTAGGGGTCTGGGCTCAGGACTCTTTGGGGAGCCTGGGAGGCTCAGCCTGGCCTTGCGGCAGCTCTGGAAGGGTAGAGAGGGTCCAGGAAGTACTCTGGGGCTGCCCTGAGACAGGAGATGGCCCTGGACCACACCACGCCCCAGCCAGGCTTGTTCCAAAGCTGACTCAGAGCCCCTCACCCGAGAGGAGCAAGGCTTGGGACAGGACACACACTTCCTGGATATTGGCACCACAGTGTTAGTCCTGGGAAAGCGGGGATGGGGTGGTGGTGCTTGGGAGACAACAGACACCGGGAAGCCAAGACAAGGTAATCAATTACAGTTAAAACTACAATCACACTGTTCATCAATAGTTATATCATTGCAGGCTGTTCTCCCGTACCCAAGGACTGGCTCTAGTACAGTTCAGCTACAGGCCTCAAGGAGGTCACGCTCTAAGGAATTACATGCCAGACTTCCCACGGGGCCTGAGTCTGGGCCTTTGCGTCTGAAGAAGCCACATCTTCCTCCTCCCTTGGCAGCTGATTGCAGGCCCACCTCAACTGCTCCCTTTCTCTGCTACCACATTCTGCTCCCCAAGGTGGGAGGCAAACTTCGTCCAAGCCCAAACGTTCCTGGGACCCAGGTGTCCAGAGCATCTGTGGGCCTCGGGGAGCCCCCTCGCTACAGCAGGCGTGATGGAGCCAGAGCTAAGAGGACTTGTCCTAAGTCAGGCCTGGGGCTGGTGCCTCTGCGCAGTTGAACGGTCCTTTATTTGGCTCCTGGCAGATAATTATATTATCCTTGGCAGGTAATTAACAAGAGGGCTGAGTTGCAGCTGGCAGCCAAGCAGCCTGAGGCCCGCTGTCGCCTGAGGCCTTGTGGAGCACAGCCACCATGCTGGGCATGGCCCACCTACCCCCAGACAGTCACTTAAAGAGAAATGGCCTCTGTCTTGTTGAAGCCATGGCCATTTTGAGTATCCATTACCTACAGCTAAACCTAATCCCTACAGATATAAGTGTTAAGACTTATTGTTCACACTCCACTTATATCCAAAAATAATTTGAGACAACTTCATAGTAAGTGACCAAAAAATGATAGAATCATGCAAACAAGGATAAATGAATAAAAGGCATATAATGAAAATGGGGTGACAGTTTTTCCAGAAAAGTGTGCATTAAGGGTAATTATTGTAACTCCATGCAACTTTCACATCTAACTTCCTGACAGTCAAGTCAAGGCTACCTGGTGACTTAAGGGACCTCTCTTCGTCAGTGACTCCGGACGAGACTCTCATCTGATATGTGCCGTATCGCCCAGTAGCACCTGGCACGCAGGCGTAAACCCTCAGGGAGGACCTGCTGGCCGAGCAGCTGACTGCATAAAGGAGGGGGAGTTGGGCTGTGCTCTCAGCTTTAGCCCTGCTATGCTGTGTGACCTTGGGCAAATGACTTTTCCGAACCTCGGTTCTGTGTCTGTCTCTTGAGAGGTTTGCACTAGATAATCTGCAAGACCTCTTCTCATTCTGCTATTCAGTGATTTCTAACTCCCACCTCTGGAGTTATTTCTCTGAGTTGAGACATTAGCTATCCAAATATCCTCTGTTAAAACACACACATACAACACGGGGAGGTTAGCATAATAAAAAATCCATCAGCATCACTAAGGAAAATTCTCTGATGTTTCTGAGTAGCTGATCTCAGAGAGAAATGTCTTATTCCCCCCTCCGTGGGAGGGGCATAGGAAAGTCACTTTGGATATGGACAGGAAAGAGTCTGAAGCACGGTGTACTGTCCAGGTACTCTGGTTCTAGTTGAGATTTCGCAGGAAATAGAGAGCAGGCAATATGTCTGGGTAAGTGGAAAATGGGGGACACAAGGACAGTGAGAAATCTGGGGGGCACAGAAAGTTGCCAGAGACAATGCCATCGATTAACTGCCCATGTCTGTCTGGCAGAGCAGCGAAGCGTGATGAGCCAGGCTGCGGATCGCAGAGGGGCAGGGGGACAGGGGTCAGGCAAGGGCCCGTGCCTTGTTCCAGGAGGGCTAGCCAGAGGCCACATGGGAGGCCCCTCCGGGCAGCAGGTTGTCAAGATGTGACCTGTAGCCATTCGGACTGTGATACCTATGTGTCAGTCCTCAGGGTTCCTGCGTGGCTGAAACTGAACACAGAGGGAAGAGCCTGTCTCCCATGCCTCCAGATGCCCCCTCCACTCTGCACACACTACCAAAGAGTCAGATCCCAGGCAAGTGGCTTTCATCCCGAGGCGCCTACTTTTGTCTTTTCGAGTAGCCTGTCCCGTTCTCTTCACTCACAGATGTATTTGCCATAAGTATAATGGCATTGCTTTATCATTTGTCGTTCACCCTGGGTAATTCTGTCTGTTAACCCCAGGTGCACTGGCTTAATCACAATCTTTGGCCGGTGGCCCTCGTTCTTCATTGATGCAGGCATGGTCTGTCTTTGTGTTTATTTATATTTAACTACTTATTTCAAAAGAATGTAAGAAACGTGAAAACCCATTGCCAGAACTAAAATATGAGCCATGCCCACATCTACCTATGTGCGTCTCCTACACCCTGTCCCTCTCCCCACCCCCCCACTGCCTCCTCTCCTCCACAGATATTTCAAACATTTGACCTCCAAGCCCTGACTGCCATGGCTCCGTGGGTTGAGCATCCTTCTGCAAAGTGAAAGGTCGCCGGTTCAACTCCCAGTCAGTGCGCATGCCTGGGCTGTGGACTGGTCCCTGGCTGGGGTGTGTGCGAGAGTCAAGCGATCATTGTTTCTGTCCTCTTTCTTCCTCCCTTCCCTTCTCTCTAAAAATAAGTGGGTAAAATCTTAAAGAAATATATCCGATCTCTGAGGCTGTGGAAGTCTAACACCTGCCCCGACAGTTTGCTACCCAGGCCACAACCCAATGCTTCTGATTTCTAACTCCCTCATCTGCTCCTGCTCAGAGGGGCCAAGCCTCAGTCATTGACACATATTCACAGTGGCTGTGGCTCCAGTCGCTGACTTGCAGTGAAGTCAGGCTGCCCACAAATATATTTTGCATTGTTTTAAAGTTTTGTCTAACCCAGGGTTTCTTAACCTTGGCACTACTGACATTTGGACTGGACAACGGTTTGCTGCTAAGGGGCGTCTTGTCCTCTGCAGGATGTTCAGCACTATGTCCGGCCTCTGCCCACTGGATGCCAGTAGCACCCCCGCCTCTGCCCTCTTAGTTGTGAGAGTCAAAAATGTCCCCTGGGGAAAGGGCAAAGTCACTCCTGGTCAAAACCCACCAGTCTAAGCAAATATTTGGCAATGTCTAGTTCAACAAATTCTACTGACAAAATGCCCCCAAATACATGCCCCTCCTAAAAGAAATATGCACAGCTGTGCTGTCAAGCCTTGCTTCACAAAGTGTGGTCCTGAACCAGCAGCCTGAACAATACCTGGGAGCTCTGTAGAAATACAGAAGCTCAGGCCCCACCCCAGCCCTCCTGAGTTAGGATCTGCATTCTAACAAGGCCCCCAGGTGATTCAGGTACACAGGAAAATTTGAGAAGCCCTGATACAGAGATTTACACAAATTGCACTTCCATGAATAAAGTGGGCCCAGAAGCAGTGTTTCTCAATGGCGGAGGTTACGACCACTTTCAGTGGGACAATCCATTGTTCTGTGGGGTTGTCCTCACTTTGCAGAGCATCCCTGACCCATCCTCATTAAATGCCCACAGTGCTCCCTGGTCTCCAAGACTACTGGAAATGCCCTCCCCCTCCAGGTGCCTGTTGGGAAGCAGAAGCACCTGGGGTGCAAACCTCTGGACAGGAGTGTTCTTGCAACATTCAGCAGTGTGCCTGACAGCAGGGCTGCCTCAGTCTACAGATGGGTCCAGGAGGCAAGGAAAGATTCAGAAGTTAAAACTTTACAGTGCTCTCCATCCTCAAGTGGGGAGGGGGTGGTGCCAGTGATGAGTCCTGGCCGAGGAGGATCCACACCAGCTAATGGGAACGTGTCAGGGCTGGGGGAAGCAAGAAGCGGAGCAGGGGAGATACAGAAACCCTCTGGGAGAGACTTGTGCTTGGGGCATGGATGGAAAATCAGAAACAGTATCAGATGGGTTCCCTTCTGTCTTTGGCTTTCTAACTCTGCCTGTCTCTGGGTCCTCTTCTCTGCTTCGGTTTGGAGCCTGTTCTGAAAGAAAGGCATAGAAACTTCCCAGAGACGATGTGTCCCGAAGACCTCCACAAAGAAGAGGAAAAGCTTGTGTGGTTCTGTCCTGGCTTAAGAGACCGAACATCGCTGGCCTGTTCAAGGTCAGGAGTGGGCCTGGGATTCTGAAATGTTAAGAGTTCCTCTGATATTGCTCTAGAAGGCTCCCAAATTCAGGTTTCCCCAGGTCCTCAGTCTCAGAATTGCTTTAAGACAAGAAGAATGTTGGTTAATCCTGGGGAAGACCCATTCCTCCAGGCAAGGTCAAAAAGAGAACAGCCTTTAGGATCGAGGGTAGAGGTGGGAACTAAGACCAAATAACTTGTCACCTCACTTAATTCTTCTCTGAATCATCTAACTTGTAGCCATGGTCAGCTTCCCACTGTGCCATGCAAACATCATGCTTGGCTCCCACACTCAGCCAAACTTGGTTGTTTCCAATTGTCTCACTCTCTCCCAGCCCGGGGGCCTCTGACCTTCTGGCTTTTCCTTGGAAAAGCAATGCAGAGTCCAGATCTGCAGGAGTACCTCCCACAGCTGGGCAGCTCAGAATGTCAGGAGCAAACTTTCCACAGTCTGCACCAGGCCCTAGGAGGCAATGTCTGAGCAGGGGAGCAGCGGGAGCCCAGATATACCCTACCTCCTAGAAGCTCTACCCTCCTGTCAGCTCTCCCACACTGCCCGGCTCTGTCAAGAGCCATCCCAACTGCTGTTCCGCTATCACGGGATCACCACCTCCTTAAACAAGGACAGGCCAGTATGTAACTCATTTCCTCAGGCTTCACCGCCATGGAGCCACAGGAACAGAGTAATGAAAAGTTCCACTGGCTCTTCCACAGGATCTCCACAGTTGGCACACTCAGTGCTTTGTGTGAATTAGAAAAAGGAGGCCCTCTGGACAGATACACTTTGAGAGGTGCCTCCTCCTCTGAGTGAGCAAAGCAGGAAAAAGTGTCCCCATTCGTCCCTCTGGTCAGGCACTCTTAGGCACAGCCGGACTTGTGCAGCTGTGATATACATGCAGCCCTGAGTCAGCCCCTTTTGCAAAGCCTCCCCCAGGTCATCGGAGTGTTTTCCAGAGCTCTTATGCTCACCAACCAGTCCAGGCCCAGCAGTTCCCACCTAACATCTGCCCTGCTCTTCCTCTCCTGCTCTGTCTATGCGGGAGCTGGCTATGAGGGTGCTCATGCCCAGGCCCAGGTGTGGCCTGGCAGTGCTTTCCTGACCGGCAGGCTTTGATATGCTGGAGCCGGGTGTGCCCTCTGCACCTGGGCGTGAGGGCGGTGTTGCTGGAGGCCAGCCTCACACCCAGCAGACTCCTGCAGCCCCGGCCACAAGCCCTCTCCATGAGTCAGGAGTCCTCACGGTCAGGCTGAGGAGGGTTACTGTCCAAGTGGATCTTAAGTGGCCCTCTCCATTCCTGTTCCCCATAAGCCCATGGGCAACCCTCCTGCTTCCACCATTCCTCTTCCTCAAAGGCAAACGAGATTGCCTGCCAGGGGTCCCGCCCGTCAGTTTTGGGGAAATATCTATCATGTTGGAGCGAGTGGAGGCTCCCTCTGCATATGACCCTGAAAGACCCTGAATTCACTTTTCCCACAGAATGTGGCACCCAGAAGCTAAAGTTTATTAAACATTAGAACTGGTTGAATCCCTTAACTTAGAACTGAGGTGTGTGGCACCTGGGTGCTAGGCTTGGGGTGGGAAGCTGGTGACATTCAGGTCCTACTCTCCTCTTCCTCAATGGGAAGTCTCATAGTCACTTTACTCATGTGCTAATTGAGCACAGTCATGAATATCTGGGAAATCCTGAGATTCTCCAAGACTTCCTTGAGCACAAAACTCTGGTCAGGTTAACACCAGGGCAAAATCGCCTAGTTTTACACTTCCTATTGGCTGAATAGGTTACTTAGCTCCATGTAGTACTTTGTTTCTTAACAGCCCTGCTTCTGTTCTCAGCTTATTTGTCCATTCTGACCTTTTGATTCTTTTGTCAGATGTAGAAAAGTTGATAACTGGTATCTCTTTGTTCAGCATGTATATTTTTGCATGTATCAGTGTGGAAATTCTGGGTCAGGCAGTTTCCGATGGTTTGAGAAGACCCATGAAAAGTAAGGTAGTTCTGCAGAAAAGTAGAAGCATAGTTCCCAAAGGAGTCCCCATGAAATTAGAGGGAGAAACTCAGCCCCTTGGATAGCACCCTAATGCCCTGTCAGCAAGAGCAACTGTGAGATGCAACTAGGCAGCAGCCAGGAGTCCCCAGCCCTGGGCTAATGTATCTTTTTACCCTTCACCTCCCTTCCCCCTGGCAACCCAAGATGGTTTGGATTATTATGCCTCTTTCTCATTGGTTCTTGTACCTCAAGATACCTCATCACTGGTAAATACAAGATGCAGATGCTGCTCCGATTGGCTGATCTGTTGCTGGGGTAAAGGCCAGCAAGATGCTGCTGCTTTCCCAGATGTGGTCTCCTTCAGGCCCTGAACACACCCCCCCATTCTGTCTCTCTTGACCTTCCTCCCTCCCACCCCTGGGACAGTCCCTCCCTCCTGCTGTGGTTGCACAGTAAACAAGCAGTCCATCCGAGGGTTCCCTTGAGACCCAGAGGTTTTTATCTTTGCAATTTAGCCTACTAAAGCTGGATTTTGTGTCATCCATGAAGGCAAAGTTTGGGGAGATCAGCCTTTGACAATCAAGAACACACACATCTCCACAAGGAAGAGGTCATAGATTTTCTAACAACTAAATCCCTGTAACAGCCACTGATGCAGACAGGTATGGCTTTGCACATAAAGTAAATGGGTGAAAATGAGGGGCTTGCTAGTCCCCAACTGCTACCAGTTGCCACTATGCCTGAAATGCCACCATTAAGGTTTTTTAAAATTTGATTTTAGACAGAGAGAGGAAGAGAGAAACATTGATTTGTTGTTCCACTTACTTATGCATTCATTGGTTGGTTTTTCTGTGTGTCCTGATGAGGACCAAACCCACAACCCTGGAGTATCAGAACAATGCTTTAACCAACTGAGCTACCTAGCCAGGTCCTTTACCATAAAGATTTAATTCTTTATGCATTTTCTTCTCCTGGGCCTACTGTTAAAATACAAAGAACCTAAACTCCATTCTGAAAGATGTTTGAGAAGGTTTCTTTAGCACCAAATAAGTTTGGAGATGCCAACATATTTCAACACCCTCAGTGACAGGTAGAATAATGGCCCCCAACGATGTCCATATCCCCAATCCATGGTACCTGTGCATGCATCATCTTATATAATGAAAGGGACTTGGCAGATCTGATGAAGGTTCAGGTCCTTGAGGCAGAAAGGTTATCTAGATCATCTGGATGGGCCCAATCTAATCTCACGAGCCCTGAGAAGCAGGGAGATTTTCCTGATTGTGGTCAGAGAAAGAGAGGTGGTGACAGAAGCCAGAATGCTGCTATGTTTCTGGTTTTGAAGATGGAGGAAGGGGCCATAGCCGTGGAATACCAGTGAATGCCTCTAAAAACTGGAAAAAAAGAAAGAAATTCTTCCAAAGGGCCTCCAGAAATGCATTCCTGCCAATACCTTACTGACCCCAATGAGATCAAGACAGACTTTTGACATATCAAACTGTAAGATAACAAACTGGTATGGTTTTAACTACTGGGTTTATGATACTTGTTACGGCAGCAATAGAAAACTGACATCCCCTTCAGAGATGCATGGTGCGCTCTGGCATAGTAGGGCTCTGGGAGCCTTTTAGTAAAGGCTTCAGGCACTTATTTGAACACCAAAAACTTATTCCTCTGTAACATCAATTAGCACCTTAGAAAATGATGTGGAAAATACTGCATTCAAACATTAACTGTTATACACATCTTAATGTGATTTAGTCCATATGTTTTCAATGTGACAGCTAGGTGAGGGAGAAGAGGCCAGAGGACAGGTAAGTTTCGGTGGGCCAGCGAGGAGGCTAAAGAAGGCAGGCTTGGGTGTGAGAATTCAGTGGAGAGAGTGGGAATGGAGGGGAGGTGGGCGCATGCTACAGAGAAACTTCAGTTTCTAACTACATAACTTGTGTTATTGTGCTTAATAGTTCACGCCAAATCCTCCTTGCCCTTCAGGTTCACCATCTCCCCTAGGAAAGTTCCTCTGACCTACTCCTCTCCCCAGGCCTAGGTTGGAGGCTCTTCTTATGTGCTTCCATGGCCCCCTATGTTTATTTACCTCTACCTGGGGCAGCAATGTACTGAAATTGCTTTTTTGTTGTTGTTGTTGTTGTTCTGTTTTGTTTTTTGTTTTGCCTGTCTCTCCACTAGACTGAAGTTTCTAGAGGACAAAACTGTGTCTAGTTCACTGTTTGCGTCTTTTGTGTCCCACCCATGCTTGGCACATTAAAGTCCTCAGCCTGAGCCTTTGTCTCATCCTCTTTGGACCATAAAGTATAAGAGCTTGACCTTGACTTTGTCAAGGTCACACCTGTTTCACACCTGGGCCCTGTGCTGGCCACACCGCTGTAATACAGCCTAACAAGAACTCATGTTCCAAATAAGACCACAGAGCCCCACCACCATGAACTTTTTGTTTTGCCTATCTCCCTTCTCCTCTGGTCCAACCAGCAAAGGGTTTAGCCTGAATATGTTCTGTATTGTACCACAGTTTATGGGGTATCTAGCTAGGCTACGAGAAAGACTGAGATCAAAGGAGCAAATGCTATACTTCCGAAATAGTTTATAGAAAGCAGTTGAAATTAAGGCATTGCAGATGTGAACAGGACACACCGGGGAAAGGAAATGAGGGGCTAGGTCCGTACTGGTGTAAGGTAACATAGAATGAGCCAGAGGGAAAACCCCATACACCACATCTCCCATAGCCCAGGAAGTCTTCCTCAGTGTAGAGGACTCGGAAGCAAAGGGTAACCAAAGTTTCTATGGGGAACCAGGTGAAACACATAATTTGGGCCTGAACAATTAGAGCCCTGAATCCACTAACCCCAGCGATTGTGTGGGGGAAGGAGCTACTCAGAGTAACTTTGAGTCTGGATTAGAACCTGGAAGGATAAAGTCCTAAAACTTACTCAGTGGAGAATGGCAGTATACCAACGTGAAGAAGAATGGAGGTGTGAAATGGGGAGGCCAGGTCCTGATGACACCCCTTGAGTGTAGGTTTAAGCCTTTTACATATCAATCAGTAAATTATCTTTTCTCAGTAAGCTAATTTGAATTGAATTTCCATTCCATTGCAAGCAAAAGAGTCTCAAAAATTAGAGGAAATGAAACTTTACATAGTAAATAAAGAGAAAGAAGGTGGGAACCAAGACCCAAGGAATAGTGGACACCTACTCCCAGCTCCCACTCTGGGCACTGCCATCTCTTCCACCATTCCCACAATCATAGAGGAGGACTCCCATGTACCTGGACTTGTTTGAAAGACTTCTCCCTTGGGCACAACTCAGCCCACCATAGTCACTTCCTCAAGAGATTGAAACAGGGCCTTGGAGTCCAGTGTCGGTGGAGGCAATCTCCTGAAGAGGAAAAGAGTCTAGACCTGGGGAGCTGTGACATAGCTGTGTTTTCCCCTGTGGACTGTGCAATAGAGAAGGCATGGCAATATCATCACGACATTATAGATGAAGAAAATTGAAGGTCAGAGAGATCACGTAGCAGCCTAAAGTTGCGACTTTGGTACGATGATTACAGAACTAGAATTTAGCTTTTCTTTTCTTTTTTAAGATTTCTATTCTATTCTATTCTATTCTATTCTATTCTATTCTATTCTATTCTATTCTATTCTATTCTACTCTACTCTACTCTACTCTACTCTACTCTACTCTATTCTAGAGGAGAAAGAGAAGAAGAGAAACATCGATGTGTGAAAGAAACATCAATCGGTTGCCTCTTGTACCTGCCCTAACCAGGGACCAGGCTCGCAACCCAGGCATGTGCTGTGACCACTAATGGAACTGGTGACCTTTGGCGTTGCAGGACAACGCTCCACCCAACAGAGCAACGCCAGCAGGGACCTTTTCTTTTTTTTTAATTTATTGATTTGAGGGGCGGGAGAGAGAGAGGGAGATGGGGGGGGGAGGGAGAGAGAGAGAGAGAGAGAGAGAGAGAGAGAGAGAGAGAGAGAGGCTTGTTGTTTCACTTATTTATGCATTCATTGCTTGTTTCTTGTATGAGCCTTGACCAGAGATGGAACCTGCAATATTGGTGTATTGGGACAATGCTCTAACCCAGCCTTTTTGGCACCAGGAACCAGTGTCATGGGAGACAATTTTTCCATGGACGGGGGTGGGGTGGATGGTTTCAGGATATTTCAAGTGCATTACATTCCAGCTCTCCTCCTGCTTTGCGGCAGGTTCCTAACAGGCCACGGACCACGGGTACTGGTCTATGGCCCCGGGGTTGGGGACCCCTGCTCTAACCAACTGAGTTACCCCACCAGGGGGGAATCCAGTTTTTCTGAATTCTAAAGACAGGCAGGAAACAGCTGGGACAAATCAGCCTAAGAACCCTGGACACATGTGAAACTTGGGCGTGATCCCATGAGAGAGCAGAGCGTGATCATACAGCCTGGTCAGCCACAGAGAAAAAAGTCAAGCCAAATGCAAGCAGTCAAAGATAACTCCCTACACTCAAGACATCAAAGAAATTCTGGTGCTGAAAGTGTCTCTGGCTCAGCTCAGAAACTGGCCTTCCGTGCGGAGAACAGCTGTGGCGAAATTTATACCGCCTAGGCCTGCAGCACCTGGGCAGCCACCCAGAGGGAAAACTACAACTCCCACTATGCACCGCGACTGCGTGACTAAACCCAGGGTGAACTACAAGCCCCAGAATGCCTTAAGAAAAGGCGCGAGTGTGAGCGGAGGGACGTAGCTACGTCGTGCGGGACCGTTAAATTTGAAAGTTGGCGGCTGGTCTAGAGGTGGCTGGTTTGTGAGGGAGTTAGGTGTGTGGTCTTCTTTTGTCCCGGAGCACCCTCTGGTCGCTTCGATACCTCCAAGGGCAAGTTGCAGAAGGAAACCCAGACGGTCTGCGTCTCCGAGGAAAGGCCCGCAGGAGGACGAGGTTCTGAGCCGGGAATGCAGGATGGAGGCGAAGAAGAAGGAAGGGGGTGCTCTGAGGTGGGTACAGGAGCTGAGAGCTGGACGTGCGAGACTCGAGGGTGTCTAATAGGTGACAGAGGCCACGCTAAGAACGGCCAGGGAGAGGAGCGGACGGTCAGTAGAAGAGCAAGCCAGGTCGCAGCCTTCGGACGCCAGGGATGGAGGGGAAGACTCGGGGTAATCACTGCCCTCACTGGGGTGCAGGCACTGAGAATCCCGCTCCGTGCGACTTCAACGGAAAGGAGGCTTTGGGACGCCAGTGTTACGAAGACCTTGGAATTTGTAGCGGGGTCTGCTTTTGTATCTCATTAGCCCAGCCATTTGCTAGCTCTTTGACCTTGGACTCGTCTTAATATGGAAAATACTGATTAATCTTACCAAGTTCTGGGGAAATTCAAAGTATTTGTAAAGTAAGGGCCTCCAAATAACTGCTCAACAACGTGTAGGTGCTATAATTATGCCAGTGGCAGTTAGAAATCTAAAAAGCCCTTCTCTGCACACTTGCTGCTTTTCTATATGTAAATGTGTACCAGCTTTTCTAGGTTGGCATTCTCTATGTGTTTTCATGTTGGGGTACACAATACGAAAATGTCATATCATGAGCTGTTTAATTCCATGCAACAAATATTTATTGGCGACCTACTAAGTGCTAGGTGCAGCAAATAAAAGACAAAAATCTCTACCCTCCTGAAGCTTAGTTTCTGGGGTGGGATGAGGGTAGGGACAACAGACAATAAACAAGATAGATAAGCTAAAAGTTAGATGGTGGTTGCTACTTTAAAAAAAACAACAGTGGGGAGGAGGGGGTTGGTGCAATTTTAGATAGTTTGGACAGGAGTTCTCACTGGGATGGTGTCATTTGGGTCAAAACTTGAAGGAAGCTCAAGAGCTAGTCTTGCATATATACAGAAAAAGTACAAAGGCTGGAGGGTGAGGGTTGGAGGGCCTGCACCCGAGAAGTAGCTGGAGGAGAATGAGCCGGAAGAGTAAAAGGAAATGAAGGAGAAAGGGTGAGGATGCAGGCATCGTAAAGACTTGGCTTTTACTCTGATTGTAGGCACACGTCTTTGGAGAGTTTTCAGCAGGAAAAAGACAGGATCTGACATGGGTTTAAACGGGATCGCTTTGGCTGCAGTGTTGAAAAGACTAAAGGCAGCAAAGGACTGGAAGCAAGGAGATCAGTTCAGAGGTTACTGAAACAATCCAGCAAGAGAAGCAGGGGCTTGAGCCAAGCTGGGAGCAGTAGAGATGGTGAGAAGAGGCTGCTGTCTGGATACACTGCGGAGGCAGAGCCAGCAGGATTTGCTGAGTGACTGGGGAGAGGGGAGAGGGGTGTCAAGGTTGGCGCTGAGACTTTTGACTTGAGCAACTGGAAAAACGAAATTGAGATGAGGGAAGACTGGGAGGAGCAGGTCTGGGAGGAAGCAGGAGAAGGACAAAGCAAGGGAGAAGTCCCAACTCAATTTAGGACATTTAACTGAGATCATTTAATTGCTAGTTCAAGAGCAAGAGAAGAAATTCAGGTGAACTTAAGTATTTATTCAGTGCTTACTAGTGTCAGATCCTGTTACTGGACCTGGGGAATCAAAAAAGTAAACGACATGGCGGTTATAGGATTCACACAATATCAGACAAGTGTGAGTAGTTACAACCTAAATTATTAATAACATTTTCTTTAAGTTTTTGTTCTCATCTAGACAGAGGTCACAGATAACTTTCACTCTATTTTGAAAATTAGTGCCTAATCTGCCTCTGTTTTAAGCCCAGAAGTAACACCTGGCATCCAGAAGTAGGCTGCTATCTGACTGGCAGCGCTCTGAAGTCGAGAGTGAATACCCAATATGGAGTTGCCTCCAGAACACTTGTGGGGACTCCCTGCTAAGGCTTGGTAGAATTGGGAGGTGGGGAGCTATTGGGACCAGTACGCTATATTTCTGTCTGCTTCTGCCCTGGACCACCTATGTATGTAAACTCTGGTTTTAAGTCATCAGTTGAAACATGGAGTATTATTCTGACAAACACTTCACTAATTTTAAATTAAACTAGATGGTGTGTTCAGTGGTAGGCATAGAATGCTTTTTGTCTACTTTGCCAAATTTATAGTACTTTTTCCCCTTCTTTCCTTAAACTTTAATCTTAAATTTAAAAATTTTAAATGTATTTATTTGAGAGGGAGAGACAGACAGACAGACGGAAGCATTGATTTACCATTCTACTTATTTATGCATTCATTGGTTGGTTGGTATGTGCCCTGACCAGCAATTGAATCTGCAACCTTGGTGTACAGGGATGATGCTATAACCAAGTGAGCTACCCAGCCAAGGCTAAACTTTAGTCCTATAGTACTGGTCACAATACCCTGCTACACTCTCTTTCATTAGGCATATACTACAGCCGTAAACTTGGGAACCAGGTCACAAACACTCAGGAGCTTAGACGTGAAATAACGCAACTAATGTGTGTGCCCATGACATTCAATCCAGAAATCATGACTAGTCACTTATCTGAGAACATTTTCAATAATCTAGTGATATAATAACTCACTACAAGTTGGTATAAAACTTATGTTTATTTCCCTCTTCACAGTGAAGCCATGTCCCTGGAGGGAAATGAATGGGAGCTGAGTAAGGAAAACGTGCAGCCCTTAAGGCAAGGGAGGAGCATATCCACACTCCAGGGAGCCCTGGCGCAGCAGGAGCTGGCCCGGAACCCTACGCTACAGCAACAGAAATGGTGTGTAGAACAGCTGGGGCTCAGCCTGTCGCAATTCACCCCCACCTGTGGCTGATAATGTGCGTGGGTCCATGCACAGTGGTACAAGACGCGCTCTTCAAGAACTGATAGTCCGAGAGTCTGTTGTTTGCCTCCTTTCTCGTCACATGGCGGCTATCTAGAGATCTCCTCAGATGTGATGAACAAGAGCTTTAGGATTCATTTCACTGTGGAGCAGCCAAAGTCTTGTATCAGTAGAAATGCATTTTATACAGGGGACAATGGGAAGCAAAGTAAAGCAAGTATCATATTACAGTATTTCCCAAAAGTATTATGTCATTCTGAATCCCTAAACAGAGTTATCTCTTTTTTTGATAGTAATCAATTAGAGGCATTTCTTCCTTGGATTCTGAGTACTGAGGAAGAGTGGATCTGCTATCTTTTATGTGTATTCAATTATTAACTTTCTAGGAAAGTATTTTGATAATGTGTTGAAAAATAGTGATCTCCAAAGAAAATGTAAACCTCAAAGAAACTGAATTTATACTAGAAAGTGTCTCAGTAATGATTTAACAAACTCTGGATAAATAAAAGCTGAAAAATATGACTACATTATTCAGATGGACCTATGGAACTTGCTTTCCTTTGAATAATACATGTTTTGATAAATATGCTTTTGTCAAAAAAGTATAGCTTCTCCCCTCTATCTCTGACAAAATGTGTTCATCATTGGCAAATTATAACACTGGGTTATAATGTAATGAATATCTTGTTCATCTCCCTGGATCTTTAAAAGCACTGGGTTTTATTGTTTTGTTTCAGGGCTACTGGTACTGTATTCTGTTCTTACCCCTTCTTCCTGGCTTCTGTGACATTGTACTATTTTTTTTCCACTTCTCCACTTAGTCCTTGTCCTTGTTGATTTCCTGCTGTTTTACCTAAGTCTCTGTTCCTTGCCTTCTGCTGTCCTTCTATATTTAAGTTTTCTAGGACTATTTAACTACTATGTACATCTCTTACTTGTCTTCTAAATGTCTTTTCATGTACCTGTATAAGTAGATAAATGTCTCAGTAATGTGTTAAATACTAAATCTCTCATAAATAACCTTCCTTTTTCTTAAAGATTTTTATTTATTTACTTTTAGAGAGAGCGAAAGGGAGGGAGAAAGAGAGAGAAAGAAACATCCATATGTGGTTGCCTCTTGCATGTCCTCTACTGGGGGCCTGGCCTGAAACCTAGGCATGTGCCTTGACTGGGAATTGAACCAGCAACCCTTTGGTTCACAGGCTAGCACTCAACCAACCACTGAGCCACACCTGCCAGGGCATAACCTTCCTTTTTCTACTCCATTTTGGTTCATGATACCAAAACTCACTTGAATGATCTTGCTCTCTTACCATAATTTTATTATTTGGTTAGTAACAACTAGTGATTTTTTTAAAGTATAAATTACATCCAAGGAAATGATCAGATTTTTATGTATACCATTCATTTATTTTTAGAGAGAGGGGAAGGGAGGGAGACAGAGAGGGAGAGAAACATGAGTGTGTGGTTGCCTCTCACGTGGCCCCCACCAAGGACCGGGCATGCAACCCAGGCATGTGCCCTGACTGGGAATTGAACCAGCGACCCTTTGGTTCATAGCCTGCGCTCAATCCACTGAGCTACACCAGCCAGGGCTTCATCAGCATTTTTAAAAAACTGATTTGAGAAAGGGAAAGAGAGAGACAAACATTGATTTTGTTGTTCCACACATTTATGCATTCATTGGTAGCTTTTTGTATGTGCCCTTACCAGATATTGAACCCACAACTTTGACTGGATTGTGCGCTAACAACGGATACCCAGCCAGAGCTCGTACCATTTAATCTGCTTTGGCATGCATTTCAAGGCACATTTTCATTACCTCAAAAGTTCTCTCGTGCCCCTTTCCAATCAATGCAACCAGTGATCAGATTTCTAGCAACATAGGTTATTTTTGCTTTATTCTAGAACTTTATATAAATGGAATCATACAGTTTTTTTACTCAGCATTTTTCTAGGCTTTTTCATGTTGCATATATTAAATAGATTGCTCCTTTTTATTACTGAGTAGTAGTCTATTTGTTTATCCATTCATCAATTGGTGGACATTTAGATTTTTTCCAGTTTTGTGTGCTTATGAATAAAGCTGCTATGGACATTCTTATACAAAGCTTTTTCTGGATATAGATTTTCACTTCTCTTACAACTACTGAGTCATGGAATAAATGTATGTTTGACTTTTTAAAGAAGCTGCCAGTTTTCCAAAGGGGCTGTGAAGCTTTATGCTCCCACCACTAATGCACCCGAGTCTGTTTGTTCCAAACCCACTCCAGTGTTTGGGGGCCAGTCTTTTCTGTTTTAGCCATCCTGGTGGATATGTGATAGTGTTTCACGGTTGTACTTCCCATTTCCCTGGGGCATAATGGTAGTGAACACTTTTTACATGGCCTTTTATATAATTCTTTTGTCGTGTATTAGTTAAATGTTATGCCCAGTTTTTAAATTACGTTGCAGGAGTTCTTTTTATAGTCTGTATACAAGTCCTTTATCAAATATATATGTTACAATATTTCCCCCAGTCCATGGCTGTCTGTTTTCTTGCTGGTATTTTTTTTTTAATTTCATTTATTTATTTTTAAAGAGGAGAAGGGAAGGAGAGAGGGAAATATCAGTGTGTGGTTGCCTCTTGCGTGCTCCCCCCACTGGACACCTGGCCCACAACCCAGGCATGTGCCCTGACTGGGAATTGAACTGACAACCTCCCAGTTCACAGGCCCATACTCAATCCACTGAGTCACTCAGCCAGGGCTGAGGCTGCTTCATTAACTCCTTGAACCATAATCATCCATTCTTGGCAATTGTAATACACTATACTGCTTTGTATTTTCCGTTAATTTTTCATTTTATACTTTGTCTTACTAGAGTATAAATTCCTTTGTGTCAGGAACTATTTTACTTTTTTTTAACAATAGTGTTATTTATTTACTTTTAGAGAGAGGGGAGGGAGATAGAGGGAGAGAAACATTAGTGTGTGAGAGACATCGATTGGCTCCCTCTTGCACGCCCCCAGCTGGTGGACCTGGCCTGACACCCAGGCATGTGCCTTGGTCGGGAATCGAACTGGTGACCTTTCGGTTCAGAGGTGGGTGCTCGGTTCACGAAGCACCAGCCGGGTATTTTATTCTTTATATCAACCATAATGCCTTATACAGTTTTGTTGATTTATCTAAATTGTAGTTTATTACCCAGTACTTCCCCTCTATTCTAACTGGTCAGTCTTAACTTAGTCTTAGCCCTCTGTCTTTTCTAAGCCTTTACAAAGTCATATTTTATACTTTCTTAAGGCACTTCCCAAATTTTATATGGTGTTATTCTTCTCTGACAAATGTTGCCTATAGAATTTTTCTTTAAGATATATGTGTGTGTCTTTCATTTGTTCAGTACTGTTATACACATATAAGATGATAACTATAATTTATTGACTACTTGCTATGTCTAAACATTTTAAGACTAGTCAACCTAATAGGGTAGCATTACTATTGCCATTTTTCAGGAAAGGAAACTGGAAACAGAGTGTAAATAGCTTGTCCAGGGTCACCCAGGCAGTGACTGCTGGAGCTGCACTTGGATGTAGCAAGTCCTGCTCCAGGGCTTTCACTTGCTGTGGAACGCTGCTCTCCTACACGTGGTCTTGGAATGTGCTTCTCTAATTTGTACGTTTTTTGTCCCTCTTGTTCTGTTACCAGGCAGAATACTAATTATTTCTATTCTTGTTGCTTCTGTTTAACACACTCTCAAACTCTAGTGCAATTATCTAGATTGACATTAAACACTTAATAAATGAGTAAAAATGGAGGTGATACTTGTTTATTTGGCTATTTTCACTATTGCTTATGCTAACATTTTCTGTTTAAATTTCAGGGCATTTGAATCTGAAATTCGATTTTACGCTGGAAATGACCCTCTGGATGTTTGGGACAGGTGGGTCTTTCTACTTAACAAGGGCAGCAGAAATTTGACATATGAGTCCTTATGGTCATGCTTTTCAAATTGGGGTGTACAGAGCAATGTGCCAGAATGTAAAGTGGTCTTCTGAGGACACAGAGAGAGAATAGTCATAATGTCCCTTCCTGAGGTATTCAGGGTGTGGCATGTAGCTGTGAGTTTCACCCTTCTGTCCTTATCCCCATTATTTCCAACAAGTACTTAATTGGAGATACTTAGAAAATTTGAGGTGTACAGGCTTGGGGCATGTCATTGAGGACTTCTGGATAGACATACTTACAATATATTAGATATTTCTGCTTTATAAAATTCCAGAATGAGTCTTGAAGCAAGAACAAAAGTTTAACATATTTCTAAAATATTCTTTTCCTTTTCTTTCTGTTCAGGTATATTAACTGGACAGAGCAGAACTATCCTCAGGGAGGGAAGGAGAGTAATATGTCAACATTATTAGAAAGAGCCGTAGAAGCACTACAAGGAGAAAAAAGATATTATAATGATCCTCGATTTCTTAGTCTCTGGCTTAAACTGGTAAGTCTCAAATACCATCTGAATTTAAAATATTAAACCAAGAGATTTTCTTTAGAAGTACCTGGTACACCAAAAAAAGGCAAAACCTGAGCCATTTTGTAGCTATTAAACATTTAGTAAATATTCAATATTTGGTAAATTTGTTTTACTTTAAGGATGGATTTTAATATAAGGTTTTGTACGCCTTTAAGTGATCATAAGGCTGGTATAGCTGTCCGTGGGAGTGGCTTACTTTGTTTTAAACATGACTGGGTCATGCAATGGTACTGGAGGAGGACGTAGGAGAGCAAACACAGGGCATTAGTGAAATTGGCAAAAAGCTCTTATAGATGATTCTGATATCCTTTTCTCCCTTTTTTGAGAATCATCATAAAAAATGACATTTAATTCTTCATCTGTCTTTGGGATTCCTTTATCTAGTTTATTGCTATATCAAAAATGTTTGCTGGTACATTGTACTCTTACTTGACATATAGTTCTTTTATTTCTAGAACACTCTTGAGGATTGTTTTTTAAAGATTTTATTTATTTTTAGAGAGGGAAAGGAGGGAGAAAGAGAGAGAGAGAGAGAAACATCAATGTGCGGTTGCTGGGGGCCATGGCCTGCAACCCAGGCATGTGCCCTGACTGGGAATCGAACCTGCAATGCTTTGGTTTGCAGCCGGCACTCAATCCACTGAGCTATACCAGCCAGGGTGAGGATTTTTTTATGAAAACACTTTTTTTGTAACAAATAATGACCAAGGTTACTTAGATAATAATTTCATTGCTTTTATCCTAAAAGAGATAAGAAAAAAGTAAATGATAAGTATTCAGAATGGGATGTTAGGTAATGGATAGATACTTTAAAATTTTTAAATTAAAAAGAAAAAAAATATATATATATATATAAAAAATAGGTACCAAATTTTTTGGACTGTAAGATACACCGGACCATAAGATGCACCTAGGTTTTAGAGGAGGAAAATAGGGGAAGAAATTTTGAACCAAAAAATCTGGTAAAAATATTTAATCACATAAGCAACATAGGCCATCCCCCCCACCACAGTGATCCAGGCAAGCTACATTCAGACTATGAGACACACCCCCATTTCTCCCCAAATTTGGGGGGTATGTCTTATAGTCTGAAAAATATGGTAATTAGGTATTAGATTAGATAATTCTAAATGATAGAATATTTATAATAACTTGTCATTTGATGAAATGTTGACATTTGGAATAGATAAAAGTTTTGGCCTAAATATATCTCTTGAGGAGGGCTTGTCTTTTCTATTTTTATGTTTCAATTAAAGTTTACATTCAATGTTATTTTGTATCAGTCTCAGATGTACAACATGACAATGATATTCTTTACAAAGTGTTCCCTTGGTGTTCCCAGGATCCACCTGGCCCCATGCATAGTTATTGCAATATTGTTGACTGTATTCCCTGTGCTGTACTTTCATCTCATGACTGTTTTGTAACTACCAAGTTGTACTTCTCAGCCTCTTCACCTTTTTCACCCAGTACCCCAACCCTCTCCTCCCCCTGGCAACCATCAGTCTATTCTCTGTCTACGAGTCTGTTTCTATTTTTATTTGTTCATTTATTCTGTTCTTTAGATTCTACATGTAAGTGAAATCATAGGGTATTTGTCTTTCTCTAATTTGACTTATTTCACTGAGCATAATACCCCCTAGGTCCATCCATGCTGTTGCAAGTGGTAAGATTTCATCCTTTTTTATGACTGAATAATATACCATTGAATATATGTGCCACAGTTTTTTTAGCCACTTGTCTGTTGATGGTCACTTGTGCTGCTTCCGTATTTTGGCTGTTGTAAACAATGCTGCAATGACCATAAGGGTGCATATATTCTTTCAAAATCGTGCTTTGGGTTTCTTCAGATATATATCTACAAGTGGAATCACTGGGTCATGAGGCAGTTACGTTTTTAATTTTTTGAGGACCCTCCATACTGTTTTCCATAGTGGCTGCACCCATCTGCATTCCCACCAACAGTGCATGAAGATTCCCTTTTCTCCATGTCATTGCCAGCATCTGTTTGTTAATTTATTGAGTGTAGGCATTCTGACATGTATGAAGTGATATCTCTTTGTGGTTTTTAATTTGCATTTCTCTGATGATTAGTGACATTGAGCATCTTTTCATATGTCTATTGGCTATCTGTATGTCCTCTTTGGAGAAGTGTCTATTCAGGTCCTCTGCCAATTTTTTAATTGGGTTGTTTGGTTTTTTGGTGTTGAGTTGTATGAGTTCTTTATAAATTTTGTATGTTATCAAATGAATCATTGGCGAATATGTTCCTCTATTCATTAGGTTGTCTTTTTGTTTTGCTGATGGTTTCCTCCACTGTGCAAAAGCTTATTAGTTTGATATAGTCCCATTTATTTATTTTGTTTGTTTCCCTTGCCTCAAATTTTTTGCTAAGAGAAATGTCAGAGATTTTACTGCCTATGTTTTTTTCTAGGAGTTTTATGGTTTCGAGTCTTACATTTAAATCTTTAATTCATTTTGAGTTTATTCTTGTATATGGTGTAAGAAGGTGGTCTAGTTTTTTTTTTTTTTTTTTGCATTGATCTATATGTCTTTTTATGCCAATATAATGCTGTTTTGATTACTATCTGCCTCATAGTGTAGTTGGATATCAGGTAGCATGATACCTCCAACTTGTTCTTCTTTTTCTAAATCACTGTACCTATTCAGGATCTTCTGTGGTTCCTGATCAATTTTTAGATTTTTTAATTCTGTGAAATATGACATTGGTAATTTCATAGACATTGCATCAAATCTATAGATTGCTTTGGGTAGTGTGGACATTTTAATGATGTTAGTTCTTCCTATTCATGAGCATTGTTTATACTTCCATTTATTTGTATCTTCTTCAATTTCTTTCTTTAGTATCTTATAATTTTCCAAGTACAGTTCTTTTACCTTCTTGCCTGAATTTATTCCTAGGTAATTTATTTTCTTTTTTAAATTTTTAAATTTATTTTTTATTTATTTATTTATTTTTAGAAAGAGGGGAAGGGAAGGAGAAAGAGAGGAAGAGAAACATCGTGTGTGGTTGCCTCTCACATGGCTCCACTAGGGACCTGGCCTGCAACCCAGGAATCCAACCGGTGACCCTTTGGTTCACAGCCTGCACTCAATCCACTGAGCTACACACCGGCCAGGGCCTAGATAATTTATTTTCTTTGAGACAAATGTAAATGGGATTGTTTTCTTAGTTTCCCTTTCTGATACTTCATTATTGGTATATAAGTCTACAACCTATTTCTGAATTTTCATTGTATCCTGCTACTTTACTGAATTCATTGATCAGTTCTAGTAGTTTTTGGTGGAATTTTTAGGGTTCTCTACTTGTCTCATTGCTGTGTCTAGTACTTTTAGTACTGTGTTGAATAACAGGGGTGAAAGGGGACATCCCTGTCTTGTTCCTGATCTTAAGGGAAGTGCTCTTAGTTTTTCCCCATTGAGAATGATGATTACTGTGGGTTTGTCATGTACAGTTTTTATTATGTTTAGGTATGTTCCCTCTATTTTCACTTGGCTGAGTTTTTATCATAAATGGGTGCTGGATTTTGTCAAGTGCTTTTTCTGTATGTATTGATAAGAGCATATGATTTTTACCCTTCATTTTGTTTATGTGGTATATAATGTTGTTGATCTGCAGATATTGTACCATCCTTTAATCCCAGGAATAAATCCCACTGGATCTTGGTTAATGATCACTTTAATGTATTGCTGAACTTGGTTTCCTAATATTTTGTTGAGGATTTTTGCATCGATGTTCATCATAACTACCAGCCTATGGTTTTCTTTCTTTGTAGTCTTTTTATCTGGTTTTGGAATTAAGATAATGCTGTCCTCATAGAAAAAGCTTGGGAGTCTTCTTCCTCTTGAATTTTTCTGGAATGGTTTGAGTATAGGTGTTACTTCTTGAATGTTTGGTAAAATTCACTTGTGAAGCCTTCCAGTCCAGGACTTTTTTATGTTAGGAGTTTGGTTATTGCTTAGATTTCATTAGTTATAATCAGCCTGTTCAGGTTTTCTGTCTCTTTTTGTTTTGGTTTTGGAAGATTGTATGTTTCTAGGAATTTATTCATTTCATTCAGATTGTCCAATTTGTTGACATATAATTCTTCATAATATTTCCTTGTAATCCTTCATATTTTCTGTGGTGTCAGTTGTACTTCTATTTCACTTCTGATTTTATTACTTTTGGTCCTCTCAAAGAGGATTTGTGTTGTGTTTGTTTATTTCCACTCTGATTTTTTTTTTTTTAAAGAGTGGCATTTTTTTTTTTAATTTTTTAGATTTTATTTATTTATTTTTAGAAAGGGAAGGGAGGGAGAAAGAGTGAGAAACATCAATGTGCGGTTGCTGGGGGCTGTGGCCTGCAACCCAGGCATGTGCCCTGACTGGGAATTGAACCTGCGATGCTTTGGTTCGCAGCCTGCGCTCAATCCATTGAGCTATGCCAGCCAGTGCCCACTCTGATCTTTATTATTTCCTTCCTTCTACTCACTTTGGGCTTTGATGTTCTTTTTCGAATTCCTTTAGTTGTAAGTGTAGATTGTTTATTTGATACTTACCTGACAGAGAAGATACTGTGATCACGAAGGTGGTTTGCCCAGGGCGAGGCTTATTCATGGCACTCTGGATGTTCTGGCCCACGCGATTTCCCCTAATGTGGGAAACTCGACTGCATAATTTGTGGTAGAGGGGGACTGTGTTCACACTCTCCCTGGGGGAAAAAAGGGGAGGAAAAAAAGATAGTTTATTTGAGATTTTTCTTATTTCTTGAGGTATGCCTCTAATGCTATGAAATTCCCTCTTAGGGCTGCTTTTGCTGTGTGCTGTAGATTTTGTGTTATTGTGGTTTCATTTTCATTTGTCTCAAAGTATCTTATTTTTTATAATATATTTTATTGATTAAGTTATTACAGTTGTCCCATTGGCATTTTAATTATGATGTGTATTGGTGTGGTCCTCTTTGGGTCCAACTTGTTTGGGACTCTGTGCTTCTGGAACTTGTGTGTCTATTTCCATCACCAAATAAGAGAAGTTTTCTTTCATTATTTTTTCAAGTAAGTTTTCAATTTCTTGCTGTTCCTCTTCTCCTTCTGGCACCCCTATGATTTGGATGTTGGTACGTTTGGAGATTGTTTTTTTGAATTCGTTTTTTCTTCTTGCTGTTCTAACTGAATGCTTATTTCTTTTCTATGTTCCAAATCATTGATTTGAATCCTGGCTTCCTCCTCTCCACTGGTGGTTCCCTGTAGGTTTTTCTTTATTTCCCTTAGTGTGACCCTCATTTCTTCCTTTGTGTTGTTGCTGTTCTCAGTGGGTTCTCTGAGCATCCTGGTCACCAGTGTCTTGAGCTCTGCGTCTGACAGGTTGTTTATCTCCGTTTTGTTTAGTGCTTTTCCTGGAGTTCTGTTCTGTTCTTTCATTGGGCCATATTTGTTTGTCTCCTCAGTGGGGCGGCCTACCTGTGTTTGTTTCTGTGCATTAGGTAGAGCTGCTTTGACTCACTGTCTTAGTATCTTGACCTATTGTAGAAAAGGCACCTGTAAATTATGTGGGGCAAAGCCTTAGGTGATTGCCAGGGCAGCCTTAGGTGATTGCCTGTTTCGCTACTTTGTGGCTCTGTGTGTGGGAAGAGGTTAGAGAGGGGACAGTACCACTGCCTGTCCTCTGGAGGTTTGCTGATACTAACCCCATTTCCAGTCACTTCACCCACTTCCCGGATGTGACCGGTGCCCTTCCAAATGTTGTCCTGGTGCTGACTCCCAGAGTGGGTGGGTTTCTGTATGTTCTAAGTCCGTCTGGGCCCTTTAAATGGAGCCTCTTGAAAATCCAGCAGTTTTTCCACTGTCCCAACTCCCACTGGTGTTTACAGCCGGAAGTTATGGGGATTTATCTCCTTGTCGCTGGAACCCTGGGTTACATGGTCTGGCCTGGAGCTGGAATTGGTGGCTCCCAAGGTATCCCTCCTGATTTTTATCCACCACATGTGAATATGGCACCAACCATTCTGCTGCCTCTCTGCACCACATGGTGTCTCAGCACCTCTCCACCTGTCTCTGCAACTCTTCCCCTCCTACCCATCTGAATGACTGTGGCTTGTTTAAATCCTTGGTTGTCAGACTTCCATATAGCTCAATTTTCTAACGGTTCTGGGTGTTACTTGTTTTGAGATCTAGTTGTAGTTCTTTCTGTGGTTGTGTGAGAGGCGAAGTGTGTCTGCCTGTGCCTCCATCCTGACTGGAAGTTCCGAAGTATCTTTTGACTTCGTCCTTGATCTCATCGTTAACCATGCATTGTTTAGTAACAGGTTATTTAGCCTCTGTGTGTTTGTGTGTGTGTTTAAGTTTTTTTCTTATAGTTGATTTCAAGTTTCTTTTCTTTTTTAAAAGATTTTATTTATTTATTTTTAGAGAGAGGGGCAGGGAGGGAGAAAGAGAGGGAGAGAAACATCAATGTGTGGCTGCCTCTCACACACCCCCTGCTGGGGACCCAGCCTGCAACCCAGGCCTGTGCCCTGACTGGGAATTGAATCACCAACCCTTTGGTTTGCAGGCCAGAGCTCAATTCACTGAGCTACATCAGCCAGCACAATGGATTTTTAGTTTCATACCATTGTAGACAGAGAAGGTACTTCATATTTCAATCTTAAATTTTTTGAGACTTGTTTTGTGTCCTAACATGTGGTCTATTTTAGAAAATGTTCCATGTACACTTGAAAAGAATGTATATTCTGCTGCTTTGGAGTAAAACGCTCTGAAAATTTCATCTGATCTGGTGTGTCATATTAAGTGTTGTTTCCTTGTTGATTTTATGTCTAGAAGACATAAATGTTTATGTCTTCTAGGCATAAACCAGGCACCCCAATGTTTTCCTTCTGAGTGAAATGCCAGCCCCTGATCGAAGACATAAATGTTTATGTCTTCTAGACATAAGGGTTATCTCCTTTTGATATCTTGATCCCTTTATCATTATGTAATGTTCGTTATCTCTTATAGTCTTTATTTTAAAGTCTATTTTGTCTGATGTAAGTATAGCTATCCCAGTTTTGTTTTGTTTTTTTCATTTCCATTTGCATGACATAAAATTTTCTAGCTATTTACTTTCAGTCTATGTGTGTCTTTAAATATGAAGTAAGTCTCTTGTAGGCAACATAGATAAGGGTCTTATTTTCTTATCCTCTCACCCATTGTATGCCTTTTTTTTTTTTTAAGATTTTATTTATTTTAGAGAGGAGGGAAGGGAGGGAGAAAGAGAGGGAAACATCAATGTGAGAGAAAAGCATCGATCAGTTGCCTCTTGTGTGTGCCCTGACTAGGGACCAAACCCACAACCCAGGCAGTGCACTGAAAGGGAATTGAACTGGCAACTTTTCACTTTGTGGAATGACCCAACCGAACCGAACCATACCTGTCAGATATGGCTTTGGATTGGAGCATTGAATTCATTTGCATTTAAAATAATTATTGATAGATATGTATTTATACCCATTATATTATTCATCTTTTTAATCTTTCATCTTCATAAAGAAGTCTCATTAACATTTCTTTGTCTGGGAAGCTCTTTATCTGTCCTTCAATTCTGAATAATAACTTCACTGGGTATAGTAATCTTGGATGTAGATCCTTGGTTTTCATTACCTTGAATATTTCATGCCAATCCCTTCTAGCCTGCAAAGTTTCTGTTGAGAAATCAGCGGACACTCTCATGGGAACTCTCTTGTAGGTATACAGCTGCTCTTCTCTCACTGCTTTTAAGATTCTCTTTGTCGACCTCTAACTGACATAGAGGATTAGCTAGGGGCCCACCCCACAGAGCAGATCTTACTTCAGCATAGCTGGTGCCTTCTGAGTCTTCCCTTGAGTGTATTGGTCATGGAGGTGGTTGGGTGGTGGCTCTTTGACATGATCTGAAGCTGTCCACTGGGTGCGCTGGCCTTGAGGCCTTCTGGGAGGTGCAGGCCAAGTTCAACTGCCACCTGTGTTCTGCCTGGGGTCGCCAGTGGTAGCTTCAAAGCCATCTGCAGATGATACTATTTGTGCTGAGCTTAGGGGTGCCCAGGTGAAGCCAGGCTGTAAACCCTGGGTGGTCTGCTACTAGTGCTGGGCCTAGGGCATTTAGCAAGACATACAGGGCACTCTGAGGCCAGATGCTGCTTGTTTGAGAGCTTTTAGGAAAATCCGAGGTATAAGTCAACACAGACAAATCTTATGGAAAAGCACTGGGAACAGCTTAGGTGGGTCCAAAATTTGGGTGAGGTAGTATCTCAGGGAATCACCAGGGTAGAGCAAACAGTGTGAGCCAGGCTGATGGAGACTCAGATATGGTGCCAGCCTACCTGTTGTGTGTGTGATGGGCTTATCAAAAGAACAATGGCCTCTAGCAGCATTTCTGTCTGGAGAAAGCTGCACCCTCAGCTCTGGCCTTGATGCCATGCAATTCAATTCCTCCATGTATGTTTCTAGTGATTTTCAAGCTACTGCTTCAGTGCTGGAGCTTAGAAGGAGTGAGTCTGAGTAAGTCTATGCATGGGTACTTTAAGAGGAACTACCTGAGACTCCAGAAACTCTCTGTCTCCCTCAGCCTCCATGTATGGTGATTTTTTTTTTTTTTTTTTTTAATCTTCACCAGAGGACATGCTTATTGATTTTAGAAAGAGAGGAAGGAAGGCTGAGGGAGAAACATTAATCCCCTGTCAGGTGCATACCAGGAGACTTCCATTGGTTCTTTTCCTTTGTGTTTCTGTCTATTGTTTTTGTTTGGTGCTATTCCATACTTGTTTCCTCTTTTTCTGAGCTGTGTGTCTCAGTCGTGTGTGTGTGCATTTGTGTGTGTGTTTACCATTAGATTTATGAAAATGAAAGTTTCATATATAGAGTAGTCCTTTTTCTTTTGAGTGCATCTGACTTCCATTCTCCTTTGCAAATTTATACCTTTTCTCCCTTCCCTTTTATGTTTTGTTGTCACAAATTATCCCTGTTTATGCTGTAAGTTTGTTGGTGATCTTACTTGTAGGTTTGTGACCTTTTGTTCTTTGTTTCAGGTAGAAAAACCCCTTGATAAACTTCCTCAGCTGCTCTGTGTCTGGAAGAGTCTTCATTTCTCCTTCATCTTTAAAGGACAGTTCTGCTGGATATATTACTCTTGGCTGATCATTTCTCTCTTTCAGTAATTTGAATCATTTTTTTCTTTTTAACCCTCAACTGAGCATATGTTCACCCAAGGATATGTTGTTGTTTTTTAATTGATTTTAGAGAGACAGGGAGGGAGAAAGGAGAAATATCGATGCCTCCTGTGCATGCCCTGACTGGGGATAGAACCTGCAACCTAGGTATGTGCTCTGACTGGGAATTGAACCCGAAACCTTTGGGTGTACAGGTTGACGCTGCAACCAACTGAGCTACCTGGCCAGGGCAGTAGTTTATTAGTTTCCACTCTCTTCTGGCCTGTGGAGTTCCTGCTGAGAAAATGATAATGGGCTTTCCTTTATAGGTCACTTTCTTCTCTTCCCTGGCTGCCTTGAGAACTGTTCCTTTGTCATTCTTTTCTGACAGTTTTAATACAATGTGCCTTGGAGAAGGCCTCTTTAGATTGAGGTAAGTAGGTGTTCTGTTTGATTTTTGGATTCAAGGCTCTAGCTCTTTCCATAAGTTTGGAAAGTTTGAATATGCCCTTTTTTCCATTCTCCCTCTCTTCCAGCTAGTATGCCTGTTATTCTTATGTTGTTCTTTCTGATGGAGTCAGATAGCTCTTGTAGAGTTCTTTGACTTTTTTTAATGTTCAAGTTTCTCTCTTTTTCCCTCTGTGTCATTTCTGGATCTTTCTCTTTGATAATCACTGATCTTTTACTCCATTTGGTTCGCTCATTTTCCTGTGTTTTTAGTTCATACTTGGTCTCTTTGATTGAATTGTTCTCCAGAATTTCCATTTTGTTCTTTATTAAAGTTTCAATCTCTTTGAAGGAATTGTGTTGTTTGTTATTTTTTGAGCTTGCTAAATTGCCTGTATTTTCTCACATCTTGTTGAGTATTTCTAGAACTGCAGACTTTTGTTTTTCTAAGATTTTTTAAATTTACCTTTAGAGAGAGGGGAAGAGAGGAAGAAAGGGAGAGAAACATTAGTGTACAAGAGATACAATCATTGGTTGCCTCTTACACACCCCCAAGTGGGGACTTGGCTTGCACCCCAGGCATGTGCCATGACTAGGAATCAAACCAGTGGCCTTTCTGTTCACAGCCTGGCACTCAATCTACTGAGCCACACCAGCCAGGAAAAGAACTACAGTCTTGAATTGTCTGTCATTTATGTCACATATTTCCATGTCTTTAAGTTTTTTTCTGAAGATTTTTCAGTTTCATTCTAAGCTGCCTTTATATTGTGGTTATTCATGATATTTGTCTACCTTGGTTATTCATATTTGATGGATTCCTTCTCTGTCTAGGCATCAATGTGAGAGTGTCATATCTCTAGCAGATTAATATGAAGAGGTCTTTCTGTTCTTTTTTAGTAGGTGGTACTAAATTACAAGGGTTTCTTGTTTGTTTGTTTTGTTTTGTTTTTGTTTGTAGCTCTGAGAAATCCCAGTGCTCTCTATCAGAGCCAGACACTGTGGTCAGTGTAGCTGCAGTGCGTGGCGTTTGGGAGGGCTGGGAGGACCTGCCAGCTGCTTTGCTGTTTTGTTCCCCCTGCAGGCAACAGACCGGACTCTGGGGTTGGTTAGGGAGCATATACACTCTGTCTAAGGGAAAAGCTGATGCTGTAGTACTCGTTCTCAGGTTTGCAGATAATGTACTCTACAACCCAACAGCAAGGGCAAAGGGAGTCAAGTCCTGGGAAGTTAGGGTGAGCTGGCCAGGCTCTGTGGCTTTGTTTCTCTGTCTGAATTGCTGACCACCCAGTAACTACAGCCACGCTCCTGTGCTGTGTCCCATCCCAGGTCTGTCAGCTCAGCTGCAGCTCTTACTGCACTCCTGTAGGAGTGACCACCGAGTCTTTTTGCCCCTCCCAGCTTAAGGGCGTGACAGCTACAACCGGCTTCCTCCCTTCTCCGAGCTGAGCCCTCCTGTGAGCTCTCAGCTGTGGAGCTGCATCGCTGGGTCCTATCAGCTTCTCTTCCTTTTCTCTTCTCCCTTTTGCTCCACTAGCCCACCTTGAGAAGTTTCAGTGCATGGGTCTCTCAGGTGTATTTGTGCATTGAACAGGTACTCCTTGTTGAATTATAGCTGTTCAAATTGTGGACACTTCAAGGGGAGAGACCAAAAGCATCTCTCACACTGCCTTTCTTCTGATGTCCCTCTTCCTCCCAATTTTTATCTTCCACACATGGGTGTGGGACCAGCCAATCCTTGTCTTTGGCCCTTCTACTAGTCTCCACCTGGCTTCTTCTCTAACTCCCTAGCTGTAAGACTTCCTCCATTCAGCCATATTTCAGGTGGTTCTGAATGATGGTTCTGTAGTTGTAATTTTCATGTGGTTGTTGGAGGAGTTGAATACCATGTTTACCTATGTGATTTATTAAAAGTAGACTAGGCAAACATCTAAAATAACTTAATCCCAGGATTCTATGGTTATATTTTGTTGGCACTATTAAGAGAAACAGCTAATTGGAATAATTTTTCTGTTCATTTATGTTAACTTAGCATTGCTACTGAAGAGCAATGACATTTTTGTAAAGTAAAAAGTCAGTCTAGACTAGTGTTACTGAAAGAATGGTCTGCAGACTGTTCAAGGTAAGTATTAAAATTTAGAATAATCTCTTTGAAATCTTGTTAAACATTTGACATTGTCACAACATCCAGTTGCATTATCATTTATCTAGTAACTTCTGTTTTTATTGTGTTGTGTTGTATTTTTTAAAAGATTTTATTTATTTATTTTTAGAGAGGGGATGGGAAGGAGAAAGAGAGGAGGAGAAACATCAATGTGTGGTTGCTTCTTGAGCACCCCCTACTGGGGACCTGGCCTGCAACCCAGGCGCATACCCTAACTGGGAATTGAACTGGTGACCCTTTGGTTCACAGTCAGGTGTTCAATCTACTGAGCCACACCAGCCAGGGCTGTTTCTATTGTATTTTTTAAAAATATCAGTCCACAATGGAGTGGAAATTTTTATACAACAACCCCCCCCCAAAAAAAAATTGGCCCCTGAGGTAATCTGAGAAGCATTGATCTAGACAACCCTCAAATTCAAATGATCAGCTCTAAATGATCAGCAATAATCTTAACTTTGTTTTTTCTTAAAGTATATTGTATTGATTCTGCTAATACAGTTGTCCCATTTTTTTCTCCTCTATATACCCCTCCGCCCTGCACCCACCTCTCTTCCTTCAGCATTACCCCACCTTAGTTCATGTCCGTCAGTTGCACATTTAAGGTTTTTGACTTCTCCATTTCCTATACTACTCTTAACCTTCCCTGTCCGTTTTGTGCCTACCAATCATGCTTCATATTCTCTGTACCTTTTCCCCCCATTCTCCCGCTTCCTCTTCCCCACTGATAATCCTCCATGTGATTTCCATTCCTGTGATTCTGAAACAGGAAAAGCTGGTGTTCACGCTGCTGGTTACCTACCAGACCCAATGAACAGAGACAGGGACTGAACCTTCACGGGTGCTTTATTCAGATGGCCTGCAATCTGAGAAGATAGTGGGTTTGTACTCTAACAGACCATCTTAAATTCCATTTTGAAATGGCTTTTTAGAAGGAGAACAAAGTGTAGGTGAGAGGTTGGAATTCAGGGAAAAGTTAACTGGATTAAAAAACTGCAGCATTCTCGCCCTGGGCGGTGGTCATCTCACTCGGGAGTACCAGGGCTCAGACACCGCCTGGATTGTTTGCAGTCCCCCCCCCCCCCCCCCCCCCCCCCCCCCCGAGGCACAAAGGTGGAACTGCTTATGGTCTCCCGGAGTCAGGGTGGGTCATACCTTCGGTTCCTGGAACAATGGCTTTTACATGCATTGATTACTAAGCTTATTAGCTATTGCTTAAACTAAGTCCCCCATTAGTTCTGTTCCTGTTCTAGTTGTTTGCTTAGTGCTTGTTTTTTAGGTTCAGTTGTTGATAGTTTGAGTTTGTTGTCATTTTACTGTTCATATTTTTTATCTTCTGTTAGATAAGTCCCTTTAACATTTCATATAAGGGCTTGGTGATGATGAACTCCTTTAACTTGACCTTATTTGGGAGGCACTTTATCTGCCCTTCATTCTAAATGATAGCTTTGCTGGAAAAAGTAATCTTGGATAGAGAGGTTCTTGCCTTTCAAAACTTTGAATACTTCTTTCCTGCCTCTTCTTGCCTGTAAGGTTTCTTTTGAGAAATCAGCTGATAGTCTTATGGGAACTCCTTCATAGATAACTGTCTCCTTTTCTCTTGCTGCTTTTAGGATTCTCTCCTTACCTTTAATCTTGGGAAATTTGATTATGATGTGTCTTGGTGTGTTTCTTCTTGGATCCAACTTCTTTGGGAATCTCTGGGCTTCCTGGACTTCTATGTCTAGTTCCTTGGCCAGATTGGAGAAGTTTTCCTTCATTATTTGTTCAAATAAGTTTTTAATTTCTTGCTTTTCTTCTTCTTCTTCTGACACCCCTATGATTCGGATGTTGGAATGTTTAAAGTTGTCCCAAAGGTTCCTCAGCCTCTCCTCATTTTTTCAAATTCTTATTTCTTCATTCTGTTCCAGTTGGATGGTTATTTCTTTCTTTTGTTCCAAATCGTTGATTCAAGTCCTGGTTTCCTTCTCTTTACTGTTGGTTCCCTGTGTATTTTTCTTTATTTCACCTTGTATAGCCTTCACTTCTTCCTTTATTTTGCAGCCTTACTCAGTCATTTCTGTGAGCATCCTGATTTACAGTGTTTTGAGCTCTGCATCTGATAGGTTGGCTGTCTCGTTGTCGCTAAGTTCTTTTTCTGGAGTTTTGATCTCTTCTTTCATTTGGGCCATATTTATTTGTATTGGCCCACCCGTTATGTTGTAAGGGGCAGAGCCTTAGGTATTCACCAAGGCTGGACAGCCGACTTCATTGAGTTGTGGCACTGTATGTGGGGGAGGGGTCAGAGAGGGAACAATGCTGCTTGCTTGGCTCTCACCCCACTTTACATCACTTCCCTGGCTTCCCACAAGCAGATTGTGCTCTTTCAGTTGCTGATTCCTGGGTGGGTGGGCTTGTGTACACATTCTAGGATCCATAGATGTCTCCAACCAACTCTCCTGTGAGACTGGGAATTCCTCCTGCCACCACAACCCCCACAGACTTTACAGCCAGGGGTTTTGAGGCTTTAATTCCTCACTCTGGAACCCTGCGCTGCTCCCCAGTTGTTCCTCCTGGTTTATCCACACACGAATGTGGGACTGCCCACTCTGTTAGCTGCCACCTTGCCTGCCCCAGTTAGCCAGCCACTGCTGCCTTGTTGCTAGTCCTCTCTGGCCTGGTTTCTTGTCTCCGCTCCTCCTACTGGTCTGGATGAATGTTTCTTTAGTTCCTTGGTTGTTGGACTTCCATACAGTTTGATTTTCTGGCAATTCTGGTTTTTTGTTTTTAAATTGGTTGTTATCCTTCTTTTGGTTGTGTGAGGAAGAAAAGCATGTATACCTACTCCTCCATCTTGGCCGGAAGTCCTCCACCTCATAATCTTAACTTTGTACATGCGTAACAAGGTGCATATTGAACTATTTTGCTATTTTTAAAAAATAAAATAGGAGGAGTAACAGTTTTCTCACTATTTTCATTTCACAAAGATGTCTCCAGTCAGTTATTTATGTAAGAGATAATTACAGTCTACCTAAGGAAATGTTTGTTCTTAGAAATATCCAGTATTTTTAGTTAAAATAAATAGCTAAATTTTAAAAATAGTTAAATTTTAGCTAAAATAACTTTTAGTTAACTACCCTTTTAACTTCAAGAAAGTATGAACCCTTTAGTTAAGTACCCTTTAGTTAAAAGGGTAATATTGTTTTAGTTTGGCTTTTTAGGGGTTACCAAAAAGACTTGTTTAACTTTTGGATCTATTACTCTGAGTATGTTGTCCCTTTATTTGTGTTTTCTGAAGTGATCTCATTTGGCCTCTGGAGTAACTGTAGGATGGCCAGCCTTTGTTGGCTGTTCCACTGTGCACCAGAGCTATTCACAAAGTTGTTAAAGTGAAATTAAGGTTAGGACTGGGTCTTGCACTGATAACAGAGTCATAACTTTTCTTCAAATATTCTAACATATTGGAAAACATCACTAATATGGGTAAACAGTAAACAACCATTTACTGAGTTACTGCAAAATTAAACTATAAAATACTAACTATTTTTGTCAGATATAAATGGAGCATTTCATTTATTCAACCTTTTTCTACCAGACCCTGCCTAGGGACTGAGATATAGTAAATTGCAATGTTTTCTGCATTTGCAGAGCTTACTTTATTGGGGAAGACAGATATTAAGCAATTAATTGCAACAAAAAAGAAGGAGGGAAAGTATTGAGTTGTGGGGTGTACATATGATGAAGACTTACCTTGGACTAGACAATTAGGAAAAGGTAGGTGTGTGAGAAAATACATCTAATAAATAAACAGGAGAAAATGTTAGCCTACCTGGTGGTAAAATAACTAATTAGAATATTGAAATGCCATTTTTATATGAAATTAAGGAGTTTTAAAATTAAATATTTTCTGTGAATTAGTATTTGGGAATTATTACTATCATTTTAAAGTCACATAACTTTTAAAAAGCAATTTTTAGCTTTTTAATATAGCCCTACTATGGACTTTTTAAGGATTAAGGAATTTTTATTAAGGCGGTAATGCAAAATGTGAATATTCAAAAATAAATGAATAGTTAATTGATGTAAGATCTACACATGGAACATTGATCTATTTAAAAATAATAGTGAAGAGTAAGCAGCAGCATGGAAAAATGAGTAATACACTAATTGGAATATAAATAATTTTTATCATTAAAACTTTATAAAATTACAAAAGTCATCTTATCCTGTATAAGATGAAAGAAAGCACATCAAACAGTTAATGGCGTGGAATTTTAGTGATTTCCACCTGCATTCCCTCTCCACCCTTTCTAGCTACTAGAACCATCTACATTGTATCTGGTCTCATGAGGTCCCTTCTAAAATACAGATTTGACTATGTCTTTGTTGTTGTGGCTGCTGTTGCTGCTTATAGTTTTCCCACCTGATCACACTTACATTGACTATCAGGTAAGTTCAAAATGTATTGCCTTAACATTCAGACCCGTCGTACCTTTTTTCTCAAATTCCTATCTTCCCTATACCGCGGCAAACTATTCTCTTTGTCCTGCCCTTGCTTTCCCATTCTCTATCTCATGTAAGTCTATTCCTCCTTCAGGGCCGCAAGTAAATGTCATACTTTCTTGAAGTCTTTCCTCCCCATCCCTTTTTCTCACAATTAATCTCTTATTTTTGTCTGTTTCTTAGGTCCTCTCAGTGTAGTCCTTACAACATTGTATTATAATAGATATATATATTTTTTCAACACAGAAACTGTGGAAGTGTGTCACCAGTGATTGTTTGGCACACAACAGACAGTAAGTAAATAGAAATTGGTTAACTGTCAGTGCTTTTAATCTGTTGCAGGGGCATTTATGTAATGAGCCTTTGGATATGTACAGTTATTTACACAGCCAAGGGATTGGCATTTCACTTGCTCAGTTCTATATTTCATGGGCTGAAGAATATGAAGCCAGGGAGAACTTTAAGAAAGCAGATACGATATTTCAGGAAGGGATTCAACAGAAGGCTGAACCGCTGGAAAGACTGCAGTCCCGGCACCGGTAAGCTGCTTCTCTGGAGCTTGTTTAAACTCTTTGAAACTGGTGGCTATAGATGGTCGTTTTTACATCTAATAAAGTGCTCTCCATGGATTGGCAGGTTTACTCAGTTACTACTCAGTTTTTTAAAAGGCATATTTAACTTGTTAACTTAACATACAGTAACAGTCATTCTATGGTGTACGGTTTACAAGTTCTCACAGATGAAAAGAGACACATAACAATTACGATGGTCACGATAGAGACTAGTTCCATTACTCCGTGGAATTCTAGAATGCTGAACCCTTCGTGGTCAACACTGACTCACTCCCAACCTCTGGCATCAACTGACCTATTCTCTAGCCCCATAGTTTTGCCTTTCCATAATGTCATAAACAGAATGATACGTACGATATGTAGCCTTTTGAGTCTGGCTTTTTTCATTTAGCATCATGCATTTGAGGTGTAAGTGTTCTTTATGTATTCTGATACAAGTCTTTTGTCAAGTAAGTGATTTGTAAATTTCTCTGAGCTTAAGTCTGAGTCTGGTCTATTCATTTTTTTAACAATATCTTTTATGGAATAAAAGTTTTTAATCTGAAGAAGTCTAACATTGAGTATTTCTTATGGATGATTTTGGTATATCTGAGAATTTTGTCTCAGCAAAGGTCACAAAGATTTTCTCCATTGTTCTCATCTTGAAGTTTTATCGTTTCACTTTTCACATTTAGATCTGTGATTCTTTCGGTTTAATTGTTGTAGAGGGTTTGGGCCAAGGTTCTTTTTTTGTAGATGAGCCTCTATTTGTTCCTATGCCACTTGTTGAAAAGACTTTCTCCATAAATTGCCTTTGACATTTGTCAGAAATCAGTTTCAGTGTGATCATTTTTATGTAAGTGTATTTCTTTTATTCTATTTTGTTCTGTTGGTCTGTGTATTCATTGGTGTATACCATGTTATCTAGATTACTGTAGATTTATAGTAAGTCTGGAAATCAGGTAACATGAATTCTCTAACTTTATTCTTTTTATCTCTTCTAATTCCTTTCTCTGTGATGTCTTGATTTTTCTCTGGGTTTATTTAAGATTTTTTTCTTTAACGCTGGTTTTTAGCAGTTTGATTATGGTGTGTCTAGATGTGATTAACTTTGCATTTAATCCATTTGGAGTTTAATGAGCTTTTTGAATGTATAAATGTATGCCATTCATAAAATTTGAAAAGTTTTCAGCCATGATTTAAAAATGCTCTTCTGCACCTCTGTCTCTTTCTTCTGGGACTTCGGTTTCACATGTCAGACCTTCTGGTATGGCCCTACAGGTCCCTGAACCTCAGTTCCTGTTCTAAAAACTTTAAATCTTTCTGTTCTTCCGAACGGCCAGTTGTTACTGATTTGTCTTCAGGTTTGTTTAACTCTTTCAGTCCTCTTCATTGTGACTCTGAGCCCATCCAGTAAATGTTTTATTTTAGATATTGCGTTTTTCAGGTCTAAAGTTTCCATTTGATTCTTTTTATATATTCTGTATCTCTGCTAAGAACTTTTATCTTTCTATTCATTTCAAATGTTTCTACCTTTACCTCATGGAGCATAGTTATAATAGCTACTTTAAAATCTCTGAAAACTTTCATACCTGGGTCATCTTGATGTTGGTGTCTCTTGGTTATCTTTTCCTTTGAGAATTTGTCACATTCTCCTGGTTCTTTGTATGTCAGTGATTTTGGATTTTATCCTAGCCATTTATACTGATAACATATTATTACACTCTGGGTCCTGTTGGTTGATATTCTGTGGAGAATGTTGATGATTTTGTTTCAGCAGGTAACCAACATTCATATGTTACAAGTTTTTTCTCATTTTATGTGGGTAGTGCTTTGTGTCAGTTCAGTTTTCAAGACCTTTGGGTTTGTGCTGTGTGTTTTGCTCAGGGGATATTCTGGGACTTGGGCAGTGGTTTATATTAGAGCTCAGTTCTCACGGCCTTTTTTGTGCTGCCCTGGTTCTGCCCTGTGCGTGCATAGCTGAGGAGTGAGTGAGTCCAGGGTTTGTGCCAGTTCAGGTACAGAATTAGGAGGTCCTCTTCTTCAGCTGACCCTCTCCCAAATTTGTCCCATACCCATTGGCCCTCAGAGTCCCCCTTTCCTAGGCCTTTGGCCAGAAAGATGAGATTTCTCTAGGAGTTTTAGCTTTCCACACCACCATTGCAACAATTGAAAACCGAAAGAGAGCTCTGGCTGGTGTGGCTCAGTTGGTTGGAGCATCCGCCTAGTAACTGGAAGGTTGCAGGTTCAATTCCTGGTCTGGGCACCAGGATGGGTACCTAGGATGAGGGTTTGATCCCCAGTCTTGGTGCGTTCGGGAGACAGCCAATCAATGCTTCTCTCTCCCTTCCTCCCTAAAACCAATGAAAAAAATGTCCTCGGGTAAGGATCAAAAACAAAAACAAACAAACAAAAAGCCCCACAAGAAACCACAAAAAAAAAATAGAAGGGAACAAAATAGAAGGGAAAAAAAAGAGGAAACAACCCTGTGTGGGTTGTGTCTTCAAGTTTGACTCGTCTCCACAGTCCACTTGCTTTTGTTTACTTTTCAGAGTTGCTTTTTTGTGTTATCTCAGGAGATTTTCATTCTAACCGGTGAGGGGGTGCTGTCATGGGCTTACTCCATGTTGGCCAGCACTTGCAGTTTATTTTTTGTTTTTGTTTGTTTTTACCCTTTTGTTAATACTTAAAACTTTGGCAGCAGCACAACCTTAGTCTTCAAACTTCTGCCAGTTTTGCTAATGTGAAATGTCGTGCTGGATGCAACTTTATTTCACATGATTCCAGAAAAAGGATGAGTGCGGGGGCACTCTATGGAGAGGGAAAGAGACACATAAAAGACAGTGATAAAATAATGTGACAAGAAGTTAGCAACTGATAAATCTACACAAAAGATATTTGGGTGCTTATTTACCTTTATCAACTATATTATAAATTTAAAAAGGTTTATAATAAAACTCTGACATTAATAAATTCTGTAATCTCACTCACCCTGATCTTATCCTCAGACCATCCTAATGGTGATCATCAGAGCCTTTTTAATTGGTCATGCTTAGACATTTAAAGGGGGAAGCTTAAGCATTCTAGCCCAAACCTCTCATCCCAAGGTGGCTTCTTTATGCCTGAGAAAATAAACACTATTTGGGCTATTTCTAGATATTTCTTCCCTCATCCTACCCTTCTCTCTTGTTTTAACAAATTAGAAATTTGAATCTGGTGAGTAGTGTTTATCTCACCAAAAGTTAATTGCTCATTCTTTTCCTTTAGACAATTCCAAGCTCGAGTGACTCGGCAAGCTCTGTTGGCACTTGAGAAAGAAGAAGAGGAGGAGGTTTTTGGCTCCTCCGTACCACAACGAAGTACCCTGGCGGAACTTAAAAGCAAAGGGACAAAGACAGCACGAGCTCCGATCAGCCGTACAGGAGGTGCTCTGAAGGGTAGGTTTGTTCGGTGTTACGGGGGCCTCAGTCTCGAGTGCAGGCAGATTATGTAAAGAGATAATGGATATGTAGACATTGTCCTAGTTTTCTGAGTACTGGGTAGCAAAAAGAAGGAGAGCTGAGATCACAGTGTGCACGAAAAACAAAATGTGCCAGCAATTTTGTGTCTTAATTAAGAAAAACCTAATATAGGAAGCATGAAGTGTTTCTATTTAAGTGTTATTAGTTCAAAAAAGATATGTATTGTCAAAGTTTATATAATTAAAGTTTACACTTACCAAAACCTCAGAGAATGTATTAACATAGTCTTCAGTCTTCTGGGGCTAGAAATCGGTCTATCTTTGTACACCTAAAGATGAACAGTAAGCTACTTTTATTTCACTATTTTTTAGGGAAATTTTAGGTTCACAACAACATTGAACAAAAGGTACAGAGAGCAATAAGCTTTTATTAGCAAAATTTGTAGCTTTAGGCATGTAAATAAGAATATTTTTTTTAATCTCTTTATCCCTTCTTTGGTATCAACTTATTAATATTTAGACTGTTTCTTGGAGGTCCTAGAATTAGAGTATAAAGGAGTAGATGGTCGTAAAGAACATTGCATTCAGTTAACGATGAAGCTTGATTGTAACAAGCAGCCCTACGACAGAGGACAGCCCTAGTAAATGAGCTAATTGTAGTTTGTCTTCTCTAGATTCTGTATGACTCAGCTGATTTCCACTGACAGAAGAATTTGAACTGGAAAATGATGGTTTAGGTTAGGTTAGTCTTGATAGAAATAGACATTGTTAGAATGATGACTGAAGGAAGATGTAGTAGTTGGGCTTTCTGTATCTGTGAATAGAGGATTGTAGAAGAGGGAAAGGGAGAGTGTAAGTAACACCACACAATGGACTAAAAAGGTAACTAATTATTTTTAAAAATCGCTTTGATTCCATGGTAATAGAAGTAACCTTCTCTGGCCTCTAAGTTGGATAATTGAAGATTTTACATGGTTTTAATGTTTTTCTCCTAGCTCCAAACCAGAACAGAGGACTCCAAAATCCATTTCCTCAGCCAGTGCAAAGTAATTCTAGAATTAGTATTTTTGATGAAAATGCTGATGAGGCTTCTGTAGCAGAGCTGTCTAAGCCTGCAGTGCAGCCATGGACAGCACCCCCTGTGCCCAGGGCCAAAGAAAACGAGCTGCAAGCAGGCCCTTGGAACACAGGCGGGCCTTTGGAACACAGGGTAAGGACTCAGACCCAGGGTTCATGACAATGTAACAAAAACTTCAGGTTTAGGGTAAGAGGAATAGTTTTAGCACCTTTAAAAAAATTCCTCCTGAGTAATGGGCGCGGCCTGCATCTTCTGTGCCGGAGTGTAAAACTGGCGGTTTTGGTGTCTCCTTCAGCAGCCGCGCCGCGGCACTGCAGCTTCTGTGGCGGCCGCACCCTCCGCGCTCCCCGGCTTTACCCCGTATGTGGAAGAGACTGCACAGCAGCCTGTTATGTGAGTTGGATTTCCAGATGTTCTGAGGCGGGAATTACTAAGTGTGGGTAGAGGCATTTACCCTAGTTCCCAAAGGCATTTTCTTCTTTGGGGGTATGAAAGTAACCAGATGAAGTTTTGTGTTTCCTTGATGTCTATTTGGTAATATTCTATTTGAGGAGTAAGCTTAATTGGTTTATATTTACATTTCTGTAAGTCAAAATTAATCACTGTGATTTAAGTGAGATGTTCTACCTTTATTATTGACAGGAATTAGAAATTATGATAATTTTTTCTTTGATCCTGCCCCTTCAGATGTCTTTTGCTTTTTCTTCCTAGGTCTTAGCATTTCTTCTTCTAAGAGAATGATAGGTGATGACTAGATGATCAGGCAGCCTGAGATTTAGTCTAGTACATGATACTGTGGAATTCTAGTATTAGATCGTACTCTGTCTCCCAGTGCAAGTCTCCTCATAACTAACCTGTAACTCTGCGCTATATGCTAGGGAGGACAGCAATGTAGAAATAGATACTATTTAAAGCAGAACTTCTGTCTGATAAGAACTAAACACAAGGGAGATTACTCTTTTTATTTTTTAAAGATTTTATTTATTTATTTTTAGAGAGGGAAGGGAGAGGGAGAGAGAGAGAAACATCAATGTGTGGTTGCTGGGGGACATGGCCTGCAACCCAGGCATGTGCCCTGACTGGGAATCGAACCTGCGATGCCTGGTTCGCAGCCCATGCTCAATCCACTGAGCTATGCCAGCCAGGGCTGAGATTATTCTTAAGAAAATCATATGAGCTCTTACAAAGGATCACCTGAAGAAATTGATATGTACACACTTATGGATGTTTAATTTTCTTAATGTTTCAAATCACTTTGTAGACACAATTATGTGAGACTAAGTATGGTATAGAAAATGTTCAACTTTATTTTTATTTCTGCTAAAAATTTTCTATGGCTGTCTTATTTGACCTCTATGTAACATTTTTCTTTAGTTTGTGTTTCTCTTAATGTGTCCCAGCAACTTCTCATAGATTAACAAAACCAGCTAAGATCTGTAATAGGAGCTGCAAATATTTTCCCCAATTTGCCCCTTATCTTTTGATGTCACACAGCAAATATTGGGGTTGGCCAAAAAGTCCATGTGACTTTTTCCATAAAATAAAAGACACATTTTTCTTTTCACCAATAACTATTGATTTGGATACTTTGAGTATGTCGACTCTCGTCTGCATGGTATATCGTTCACTGTTCTCAGTTAGTGTCCCGATTTGATTGCTATCAACTCCGTCTGGTCTGCCTGACCGGGAGCGTTGTTTAGTGAAAACTCTCCCGCACGAAATTTCACAAACCACTTTCAGTACATTGATCAGTCACAGCACCTTCTTCGTACACTGCACAAATGTTTTTTTGTTTCAGTTGCATTGTTACCTTTCTTAAAAAAATAAAGCGTGGCTTCCGGCCAAGATGAAGGCATAGGTAGTCACACTGTGCGTCCTCACGCAACCAAAACTAAGGACGACAAAAATTGAGAAACAAGAAACAACCAGAACAGAGAGAAATGAACCAAATGAAAGTCTGATTACCGTACATCCAGACCGGTAAGGAGGGGTGGAGTCGAGGCCTACGGAGAGAGGGGTCAAGGGGTCCCGGCAGGAAAGAGCGGTGGCTGGCAGACGCGGGCGTTTAGGGCACAGACAGCAGTTGACGAATCCCAGAAGCGCAGGGGCAGCTGATGGACCGGTGGCAGACCCTGGGCGCGGGAGGCAATGAGCAGACCCAGTGCGCCGCAGCCACACATTCATGCGCAGACAAACTAAGTGAAAACGGGCAGCAACACAGACCGCGCAACCCAGGGACCCAGCGCCAGGAAACAAAGCCTAAGAGCACCGACTGAAAACACCTGTGGGAGCTGAGGCTGGGAGATTCTCTCAGCCTCGCAGGAGGCTCCTCGGGGAAGCCCACAGAGTCCGAGAAAGTGCACAGGCCCACCTGCCCAGGAGCCAGCACCAGAAGGGCCCAGTTTGCTTGTGGGAAGCGGCAGGGTGGACCAGAGTCCTAGAGAGAGCGGAGCAGGTGCCATTGTTCCCTCTCAGACCCCGCCCCCACATATGACGTCACAACCCAGCGACTAGGGTGACCCGCCCTGGTGAACATCTAAGCCTCCGCCCCCTACTGTAACAGGCGCGACCAGACCAAAGGAAAGTAAAAAATAAAAAAGATGGCTCAAACAATTAAAAGCCCAGAACCAATTTTTTTAAGTGACCAAGAGATAGCCAACCTATCAGATGCACAGTTCAAAGCACTGGTGATCAGGATGCTCACAGAATTGGTTGATTTTGGTCACAAATTAGATGAACAAATGCAGGCTA
>PVIA01006992.1:0-89335 GCA_004024845.1 Tonatia bakeri
GAAGTCTTTGTTATTTTCTTTGCATCTTTTCTGTGAGTGCACAGCTTGCAGGTAAGCCCAGGGTTTATGTCACTTCATGCACAGATTTAGCGGAGTCTCACCCTCCAGCTCTCTCTCCGGGACTTCTTCCACATCCCCCAGCCCCCAGGAGTCTCTTTTCCCAGCACCTCTGGTCAGAAAGATTTATTTCCCTCAGACCTTTAGCTTTCTCTGCTTTTATGGATTTCTTCTTGACGGGAGCCTCCCATTTTGCAGACTATTATTTAAATTCTGATTTTAGTCCTCAATGCACCTGTGATTTGAAACCATTTTTAGAGTCTCCAAGTGGTGCACTTTGCATTCTGTCGGGGTTTTCTAGTCGTGATCAGCGGGAGGGAGCCTGTGTTGGCTTCTCCATCCTAGCTGGCGTCAGAGTCCCCTGATATTTTATTTTTTCCTAAGTGTTTATTTTCTGAATTTTATATCATGAACATATGCTATTTGTAAGAGTAAATGTGTTTTTGAAAAAAATAAAAGAAATAATTAGTGTGAGGTATTCCATTATTTTTCAGGACACAATATAATAATATAATTGTTTTTCAATGATCAGATAATTACACATGAAAATGATTAATGATAGCCCATTTGGGTACAGGTATGGGACAGCAAGCAGTGTCTTATTATGACGGTGTCATGGAAATTAGTACAGTCTTTTTCCAAGTCAATGTGGCTATGTTGGTAAATTTAAAATGTGCATTTCCTTTGAGCTATCAGCAGAGTAGCAGTCTTTAACCAAATACCAGGTCTTTGAATCCAGACTTTTTCAGAGTCATGAAATAATGAGCTTGGTATCAAGGTTCAAGGCTACAGAGACCCTTCTTGAGAGTATCACTGAGTTCTAGCACACTAAGTGTCCACATAGCTCAAATAGGTCAAACATCTACTTTTCAGAGGATTTGCACAATTACTTCATGCGTGTCAGACTGGTTTCTATACTCTGTTTCTTGAGGGAGTAACTCTTCACTACACTTTATTTTTCCTGAGCATTTACACTACTTGGTATTTTTTTGATACCTAAATTTTGTTTATTATCTCTTCCCTCCACTAACGTTGGCTCTCTTGATAGACTTTGCTTCTCTTGTGCTGTGCTACAGGCCCAGTACTGAAACCACCAAGATGGGGGACTTAATACATATTATTGATTAAGGAATGATGCCTGAGGGCTAGACATGGGGGTTCTACTTTTCTCTCTTTCCTCATATTCTCTTCCAGCCTCAATTTCCCCTATTTCAGTGCCTAGCCCAGTGTTAGAACTTTGAAATCCATCAAATGGGGGATTGGGAAATTAAGAGAGGACTTGAAAGTTCTTACCCATCTTTGAAGCAGTCTATACTTAACTAACATTCTCCCCTGTCATGAACATACAGGGTGGAGCAGAAGTAAGTTTATGGTTCATATGGAAAATAATACAATAATTAATAAATATTAATACAAGTATAAAGTCTGTGTTTTGCATAGTGTCATCTGTTGACCGACTTTTGCCCCATCCTCTGGAGAGTGGGTTTTAAAACAGGAATACCAGAATAATTTTTTTCCTGCTTAAAACCGTACAGTTTTTCCCAAACATGGACCACAATGAATGCATTTCAATATCCCCATTCCAAATTCAATTAATTCTTTATATTGCAATTATCACTGCTTCTCAAGTGAGCATTCCATTCCACATTTTGATATATCTGAAAGATGAATGTCTCTCAGTATCACTGGCATCTTAACCATGCGTCATAGTTTAATTTTTAATGTTTGAGGTATAATACAAATGATGGGCCTGAGATTTTGTGAAATATGGCTTTTGGGTTTCCAGTAGTTTCTTTTCTTCGTTTAAGGGTATTAAGTGGAAATTAGTGTTGTAGAAAGGGGCCTGCAGCTGTAAACAAACAAACAAAAAACTGAATGTTGTTCTGCTAATTACGTGTGTGACAATTGGCAGGGACTTTGCTCCTTTGGGGCTTGCTCAGTTCTGGAAAGTGGTTTTGAGAGAGAACATTTTAGTGTGAGGTTATTTCTTTGTTAGAAACAAGAAATTTTAACTTCCATGTGGAAGCAGTGGCCATGAAGGACCATGAGTGGGCATGGCAACCCAGGGCAGAAACTGGAGCTTGGTCTCATGAATTGCTAATACCTAGAACCAGAAAATGGTTGGAATCTGAGGAAGCTACTTTGTTTTCCTTTCTCTCTTCCTAGCCCTCTCTGATTCCACATGCATCCTCTTTTTAATGTTCCCTTTTTCTCCAATGCTGTAGACTCCTTTCCCCGCCTAGGTACATGTGGTCAAAGATAACTTCTCTCGATTCTAGTTTTCCACCAGAGGCTAGTTAGCATATCTTGGTGCAAGCCTACTCTGCTTCTCCCACCTTTGTTCAGGAATCCAGGTAGGGAAGAGTCATTTGTTACAAATGGGGCTGAGAGGTCCATGCCAGTTCTTGGTGGGAGTTAATTCTTAGCAAGGAGAGAGCAAGCTTGTCAGGTTCTGTGGTAGGTAGATAACCTCTATGGACTCTTGCAGCTGGAAAGAAGAGGTAGGGAGGAATTACAATTTTAATGCAGTCTAGAACTTTTCTGTGAAAAAATGGTCTTGGTGATGGATTTCAGAAGGTGAAAATCTTCTCTTAATATTATCTTAGTCATGAAAATATTACTGATAACTCCTGGACTTTTTTCTTATTTTATAAAAGAGCTTACATAGAAGTGGCTATCTTCCAAATCTAACATGAAGCCAGAGAGGAGAGAACTTTAAAAAGCATAATGTCATAACTTTTATTTTTTTTAGTTGAAATAATTAGCCCAATGGTAATTATTTGTCATTGTGAGATATTACTCTATCATCAGAGAGGCAGCAATACTTGAATCAAGCATCTTTCTGTAGAGTTTGTATTTATTCTTTTATTTTGATTTCGTGAAACATTTGAATCTTATTGATGGTTCTACTTGCAGATGGGACAATTTTGTGTGCGTGTATGAGAGAGAGGGAGGGAGTGAGGGGGGGAGGGAGGAAGGGAGGGAGGGGAAGAAGGCAGGATAGAGCGAAGAAGAACGGGCATATTTTGTTACTTGTTTACCTCCTGCAACAGTATTTCCATTAGATTCTTGAACACAACCATGTTCCAGGCTCATTCCTGTTATTCCCAACTCACTGAATAGAAAACTGAGGTCCAGAAACAATGGATGACTCACCCTAGTCGGACAGCGCGCCTGTGGTAGAGCTGGGATTTGAACGTGGACCGCCTGACTCCAGAGCCTATCCTTTCTCACCATATCTTCCTGTGTACTCTCTCAGCACATGAGTTCCAGTTCTGGCATTTGTGAAATTTCTCTGAGATTTTAATCAACTCCTTAATGTTTTTATGCCAACTTTGCATCAGGTACATTATTTGTCAAGTAGAAATTACTCAAAAAAAATTTGTGTATTTGAATCGGGTACTCATCTACAGACAGGGTTATGGTGAGGGTTGTTGTGGATGCTGTGTTTATAGAACAAAGGGATGAAGAGTTTATATAATAATAAACAACCTACATGACCCTGGGTTGTTTATTATTATTTATTATTATTATTATTATTATTAGCATCTAAACAGGCATGTTCTTTTCCAGCTCTGTTTTTTGAACTTTATTTTATTTTTAATGTTTAATTACAGTTTACATTCAATGTTATTTTGTATTAGTTTATAGTGGTTAGACAATCAAATACTTTACAAGGTGTTCCCTTCAATATTTCCAGTACCCACCTGGTACTATACATTACAATATTATTGACTATATTTCCTAGGCTGTATTTTACATCCACATAATTTCTTTAAGCCTTAGTTTTCTCAATGACAAAACAAAAGGTAATGAGATAACTAAGTCATTGGATCATTATAAGGCTTAGAAAACATTTTAAAATATCAGGAAGCTAAGCATATAGTGAATGTTCTACAAATTCCAGCTATTCACTGATACAAAGGAAATTTTAGATGGGCAAGGACTTGGAAACTGGGTGTTAAAAAACAGAACTCTGACCTTGGTTTCAATCCTTGCTCTTGTGACATGGTAATCCCATTTCAGGGTCTTGGGGACACAGAACACTCACCTTTCTCTTTGGCAACTGCTGATCCCAGGCTTGTGAACAGCCTAAAGGCAAAAAGAGAAGAATTCAGGGCATCATCAGAAAGCATGTAGAAGCTTTCTAGGGTATAGCACTGAGGTTTAACTTTATGGTTTTCCTTACCCACTAGACACAGTTCTGTAACCCTCAGGGTCTGGGGCTCCCTTTAACCGAGAATCAGAAATCTGGGAATTTGGTTGAGCCAAGAAGAAAGCAATAGGGTGAAAATTAGCAATAAATTTACTCTGATGACCAGATTTTGAAAGATTCAATGTCTGTTTGTATATGTATTTGTTTATAATCCACCTCTACTGATATCTTTTAACATGGAAAAGTGACTAATTTCCCTCCTACATGCCACACTTTTAAAGAAGCGAGCACTTTATCACCTTTAATAGATTTACCATAAGTATGAAATGGAGGAAAGATTAGGTCAGTCTGTTACGTAACTATATAAACTGCTTTAGAATTCAGCTTCGATTTGGAAGTTTCATTCTGTGGAATGATGGAGATATCTTTTGGTAATTTGTTGTTTATGAACTAATATTCCTTACCCCTACGCACTGGCAGATATCAATCCTCAAGCCCCAAATAATGTTCCTTCCTATGACTGAATTTTACTTTTCTTGGTCCAGATGAAATTTTCCTCCCCAAACCGGCATATATTTAGTGGGATATGCAAAACCTGCCGGTAATTTATGAATAGTCCTGCTGGGTAAGAATGAACCTTTGCCTTTTTTACAAGACCGTAAGTCCAATGGAGTGAAACTACAGGAGAATTTGAATGACAGAGCTTATCAGACTCTGCTGCAACTGTAAAAAATTTGAGTCTTGTCTATTGAACATCAGTATAGCACATCATAGGACTCTTCCCTCTGACTTTGCCTATGGACAGTGTGTAAGTGTTCTGGACTGAAATATTTCAGAGTGGAAGGCTGTGTGATTTGAATTTTATGAGAAGAGATTGTGTTTCGGGTTTGCTCTGCGAGGACTCAGAAGCATGTTCGAAAATCCCTCTTCCGTCTGTGCGCTGAAGGTGGAGCTCTTGCGCTGTGTCCTTTCGGCATCCCAGCTTCAACTCTTCCGAAGTTGTTTATGCAGTTTTAGGAAGGATGCGGCCCAGCAGAAACGTTGTCGCTATGGCTGAGCTCCTGGTTGGCCCTGTTGGAAAGCTGGTGGAGGGGACTGGATTAATGGGATTTCATGGCACACAGGAAAGCCAGCCAAAAGGCTGGCGAGGTTGGGAGCTTGAAGTTTCTGTAGGATGGCGGTGGTTTTCAGTTTCTGCGGGACGGAAGGAAACTGCCATTGCCCCTCCAGCTCTTCAGGGGATGTTCTGCCAACGTCCCCGAAGGGCCTCAGTTTGGCCATTTGTAAAAGCAGTGGCTTCTCTGAGCTGTTTCTTGTCCTCCTTTTCTTTTACAACATTCTGCAAGTCGAAGGTGTTTTTAATGTATTTCCCAGCCAGGTCAGTTTGTCTTGAAGAAGCGTAAGGGACGTAGGTGTGAGGGCGAGGAAAGGACAGAGGTAAAAAAGGTAACACTCTGTCCCCAGAGCTTCACAAAGGTTGTCTCCTTTTCTTTCTAACAAGAACTCATGAAATAGATGTCCGTGGCACTTGGTTTTGTTTTTTACAGATGGAGCTGTGCAAGCTCGGTAACAAGAAGTAATTCATGTGAAGACACGTATCGAATAAGTGGCAGAGCTGAGTTTTAGATCTAGCTCTGTTCAACTCCAGTTTTGGGGGTATTTTCACTGTCATCAAAACTTTGTATATGCCTGCTACAGAAAATATGGAATGTAATCTTTTTTTTTAAGTGAACATAGAGAGTTTAAATTAAAAATGAATGGCATGAATTTAAATTATGTGCAGCCAATGTTTCACCTACCAGTATGGCAAAAATAGTTAGCACATTGTTTTGACACTGGTATTTAGTCATATCATCTTCAAATAGTAACAACTTTACACTTACTTATACTATAACTAGAACATTTAGAATACTATTCAGTAATTGAAATGAGAGAGACCATCACCTTTTTTTTTTTTAGTATAAATAATTTTTTAATGTTCAACCACCTCTGCATTTGGGAATCCAACCCAATTGGTTATTATTTTAAGTTATTTTAATATATTACTACATCAATTTTGCTAATGATTTTTTAATCTCACAATAAGACTAGTTTTTAATGTTTTGTTATACTCTTATCGGGTTTCACATTAAAATAATTATTGCTTCATAACTGAACTATGCAGTTTTTCATGCTCTTTCTTTTTTCTATTTATTTATTTATATTGTTTTTCAAGTACAGTTGTCTCCATTTTCCCCATCCCCTCCTTCCTGCCCCACCCCCGACTTCCTACCCTCAAAGTTTTTCATCTTTTTGTGTATAATGAAGTAATTATTTGTTCCTTGAAGGTTTGGGAATTTTGTCCTTAAAACATGGATGTTTCATTAATTGCCATTTCAATTTCTTGTATGGTAATTAGTCTATGAAAGTTTCTTACTGATTCATGACTTAGTTTTCATAATACATGTTCTAAGAGAACAGATCCTTTTACTTGGTGTTGTTGATTTACCAGTATGAGGCTGTACAGAATATCCTCTGAAAATATTTTTGATGCTGGAATATTACCATTGCTCTCTCCCAGTGAATTAATTGATCCAGGCAATGATGATCAATGGCGGCTCTATCACAAAACAAAGAAGGGGGTCTTGATGAAAGTGCACAATGTCACCTCTGAAGTAAGTTGTCTTGTCACACAATGGGGCCTGAATCTTTAATGTTTTCGCACCTGACTGCCAAGTTTCAGTGAATGAAGACTACAAAGGAACATGTAAAATGACACTGCAGGATGTAATAAACAAAATCCAGACTGTGGGCACAGGATGGGGCCAAAGACAGTTTCTTCAACAGAAGTGTTAGGGGATAAAAAGAGAAGGGACATATGATTAAAGGAAGCAGAAAAGACATCAACTAATAGCAGTGTGTGGATCTTATTTGGATTCTGGTTCAAACAAGCTAACTAAAAAACTGTAAGATGACTGGAAAATATAAAAACTGAAACATGAATATTGAAAATATGATGATACAGTGGCTGTCTTTAAAAAGAGATACTTACCTTTTAGTGATACATACTGAATATTTACAAATGCAATCATTTGATGTCTGAGATTTGCTTCAAAATCATCTAGGCTGGAAGGAATGGATAAGGGGTAGAGATGAAACAAAATTAGCTATGAATTAGTAATTCTGAAGCTGGTTAATGGGTACATTGAGATTCATTATTCTATTTTTTCTACTTTTGTACACATTTGAAATTTTTCAGCTCCCCAAAATATTTGCATTCTAGCTATATTCCCCCTTTTTTGACTTATATTGGTTATGATTTTTCTTTATATTTTTTAATAAGGCTTTCTAAAATTTGTATATTTTATTATTCTTTCCAAAAGACCAGTCTTTTTTGCTTCATTAGTCCACATCTACAAATTTGTTTTATTTTCTAATAATTTATAATTTTTTTCCTGATTCATCCTACTCTTCTCCTTTCTTTAGCTTTATTCTAGCCACACCCCTGGGTGCTACCTGAGAGAGCAGTGATTTTGGAGCTGTATCCTCAGTCACTTCAGTACATAGAACTCTGTACTACTCTCTCCCCTAAAAGACTGTGGGGATTAACCTCATCATCTCACACCTTCCTGTTTACTTCCATCGCCTCTAGAAGATAATAATCTTCCTGAACATTCATTGTCATCCCCATTTTAGTCATTTGTGTACTACCCTGTGCATTGCCAGCCCCTTGTTCTTGGGCTCTGAAAGCCTCCACTGTGTCCTCTGGAGCCTGCAGTGTTCGTTAGGAAACTACCTTGTCTCTCTTCTGTGCACCGTGCTCTCTTGTTGTTGGAAATGCAATGTAGGTGTCTCCTATGGGTTAAATGCCTTAAAAAGACTGTGTTTTCTCTCCCCTCATGCTCCATGTACCTCAAGAGCAGATGCTGCAGTTGGTGCCCTCCTATTCTCTATTGACTTTTCTAGATCAGGACTCTTTCCTTCTTACAAAAAAACCCAAAAAACCCAAAACACCCCAAAACACAAAATCTTGCTGCTTCTGCAAAAGTACAGTCTCTTTCCCCAGGGTCTTCCTACTGCATCAACTGGTCTTCCTTGTGACTTCGAAGCCTTTTATCATTCTTGGCAAATCCAGTTGCTGCCCTTCAATATCTGGCTTCCTCATTCCTGGAACTTATTCTTAATGATCTTTTTCTGTAGTCCACCAGCCTTTCAGTTCCATGTACACACTCAGAACCACTTAAAAAATGTCATTTCATCTGTAACCTCAGCTGTCAACATATGACCTTGAATACAACCCGGTATCTAAATCTACTTAAGTACAAGTGTTCTCTGGTTTCTTAAGTACTTTCTCCAATTATAACAGTTCTTAGACTGCATCATTGTCTCACACTATGATTACCATCAATTTAAACTATCTTACAGTTCTTGATATTTAGTATAGTTTAATTCTGAATTGTCTTTATTTTTTCTCATATTTTATTATGATCACTCAGCAAATTTGAATTAATTTTAGAGTGAAGACCCATATACCCACCACGCAGATTCTGCCATTCTACTGCTTACACATACCTAGTCATCTGCCATTGCTCTATCTATGCATTAAGCCATTATGCACTTACAGATACATTTCCAAGTAAACTGTAGACTTTAGTGTATTTCCTTCTACATCTTTCACCATGAATACCTTTCACTAGAGTTCAGTATTCATTTATGGGTTATTTTGTTGGAATTAAAAATTATACACAATGAAATGCACAGATGTAAGTGTGCATTTGTTGAATTTTGACAAATGCTTATCCTTGTGTAATCAAACTTCTTAACAAGATACAGGCCCTGGCTGGTGTGGCTCAATGGATTGCATGCCAGCCTACAAAGCAAAAGGTTGCCAGTTTGCTTCCTGGTCAGGTCACATGCCTGCGTTGCAGGACACGCAAGAGGAACTGATTGTTGTTATCTCTCACACATCGATGTTTCTCTCCCTCTCTTTTTCCCTCCCTTTCCCTTTCTCTAAATAAATAAAACCTTAAAAAAAAAGATACAAAACATTACCAGGATTCCAGACAGTTCCCTCATGTCCTGTCCCACTCAATCTCTGCCCCACACCTTCAGAAGTGACTGGTATTCTGATTTTTTTCATCGTAAGTTAGTTTTGCACTTCTAGAATTTTCTATGTATCATCCAATAGGTGTTGCTATGTGTAATATTTCTTTCACACTGCATATATAATGCTTTTGAGCTTCATCCAATGTTTTGCAGGTTTCGATAATTTATTCATCTTTATTGCTGAGTAGTATTCTTTTGTAAGACTCTACCACAGTTTGTCGACCCAATCTCCTACTGATGAACACCTCGGCTATTTCCAGTTTTTGCTATTATCTTCTCATGTATCAATCAACCATTTGCATATCTTTGAAGTTTCTGTTCAAATTTCTAATTTGGTTACTTTTCTTTATATAAAATAGATAACACTCCTTTGTCAGATATATTTTGCAAATAATTCTGCCTTCCCTACTCATTTTCTAAATAGTATCTTTTGATGAACAAAAGTTTAAAATTTTGATGAAGTTTAACTTATCAAATTTTAATGCTTTTTACTTTCTGTGACTTGCATAAGAAATACTTTTCTACCCAGAATCATGAGGATCTTCTCTTATTTTTCTGTAAAAGCTTATGGTTTGAGCTTGCATTTTTGATGCTACTGTAAGTGGAATTTTAAAAATATTGGTGAGATTTGGCATTTTTGTCCTATTCCTTATTTAATGAGAAAGTGAACTCAATATTTCACAATTAAGTATGATTTCAGTTATTGTTTTTTCATGGATTTCCTTTCCTCAGATGAAGGATGTTCTCTTCTGTTTCTACTTGACTGAGGGATTTAATCATGAATGGGTGTTCTTTTGTGTCAAATGGATATTCTTTATTCATTGAGATTGTCAGATGGCTTTCAATTTTCCTCTGGACTTGGCAAATTATATATATTGATTTTCAAATGTTAAGCTAATTTTGCATACCTCAGTAACCCTACTTGTTAATGATGTATTATTTTTGGTGTGTATTGCTGAAAATAATTTGACATTGAAAAATGATATTTTCGTATATGATTTTGAGGGGTGTTGATTTGTGCTTTTCTTTTTTTTTGATATTTTTCAGGCTTTGCTATTAAGATTATGTTGGTCTCATAAAACAAGCTGAGAAGTGCTTTCACCTTTTTAATTTTGTGATAGGGTTAATGTTGGATTTGTGTTATTTTTATTTCTTAAATGTGTGGCAATGTGCATCAGTGACTCTCTCTGGGGTACCTCATTACACGCCTTCTTAATCTTATTTGTTCTATAACAGTTTCTCAGACTTCCTGGTTTTTTTTTTTTTTTGATGACCTTAAACATTTTGAGATCAAATTTTTAAATAGAATCTCTCTCAGTCTGGATTTGTTGGAATTTTTAAGAAATAGTGATTAGTATGTGGTGATGGAAAGAGGATTGCAGAGGTAAAGTGCCATTCTCATTATGTCATATGAAGAGAATATACTGTCCACATAATGTGTCACTGGTAATGTTGACCTTAGTACCTGGGCAAGGTAGAGCTTGTCAGGATCTCCACTGTGAAGTTGCTTTTTTCCTCCTTCCATACTCTTCGGAAGCGAGTCACTAGGCACAGCTCCATCTCTGGGGTGGGGAGTTAAGCTCCATTTCCTTGAGGGGCAGCACCTACACAAATTATTTGGAATTCTTTGTGGGAGATCTATCTCTTTGATGGAAGGTTTTTTTTTTTTCTTAATGCTGTACAAAATTTTAATTTCCTATTGTATTATTTTTATTAGCTAACATGGCCAAATGATCTCTACTTCTTGTCCTCACCCACCTCTTTCTCTCCAGTGCCACCTAGCAAGAAGTTCAGTTATGCTGGAGAGCAAACTGTCTCACATCAGTGCGGTTGGTTGCTATCGGCATTGTGGTATTGGTGAGAACTTGTTGCGATTTCGTTTCCTGCTTCACACGGAGCTACTGCTCACTAACATAAAGGATCAATGATCAGCATGTGTCTCTGGAGGGACATCTGTACTTCTGAACTCCACTGCGGAAAATATAAGGCTGCGGAGAGAACAGGGACATAATGCCTCTCACTCACAAAACATTCTGAAATGAGGATATTGAGTGTTCTTGATGTTTTAAACACTTACGAAGTTTGTAGCATGTCCTGATCATACTGTTTTTGTGGGTGTGGGTGGAAGCGAGTAATTCTGCTTGTGAATCATAGTACAACAATGAAGGCTTTTTAAGAGAAGGAATGAGAATAGTAGGTGCTATTTTGGCTCTGAACAAAAATATTCAGTGAACCCTGTCTGCTGCCATCACAAAGGCACCTGGTGAAAAACACCTGCTGCTCCTCTTTTCTCTCATTAAAAGACTAAATGTCAAGAAACACTTCCAATGACACTTTCTGAAAAGACAGGGTACAAAATCTATGTACTTAGGAAGCTTATATAGATTTTGAGATGATGGCTTATATCAACTGTGCTCCTCAGGATGATGATGGCGTCAATATTTTTAATGACATTGGACGTTAAGTATCCTTTCCTAGGAACTCCTTACCACGATTTGGGAATAAGTGGTATTGATATTTGGGTTGACACTCTCAAGGTATTTTATATGCTTATGCACAAGTATATGTATACTTTTACAATACTGTCCCCATACTAACCATTTCTTTGTTATTAAATATTCTACTGCAACATCATTTTTAAAGGCTACACTGTTCCAATGAATAAATGCACTGGTATTTAATGAATCTCATACTATTATTGAACTGCCGCCAAGAGTGCTGTGATGAACACATCTTGATAGTTATCTTTGACGTATTATTGATTCATTCCCTAGAGAAAAGTTTCTCAGACTTGGCACTATTGACATTTTGGGAACAGGACTGTCTTGCGTACTTTAGGATGTTTAGCAGCATCCCTGGTCTCCTTCCATCGATGCCAGTAGCAGACCATTCCTGGTGGCGACAGCTCAAACTGTCCCCAGACATTGCCCAGTGTCCCATGGGAGCCAAAATTTTTCCTCCATTGAGAATCGGTGGCTGTGTGTGAATTCTTTGAAGAACAACAGTTTGCTATAAAAATGGTGTGCACAATTTAAATGAAAAAAAACAAACATGGTAAGGTTAGATTTTCAATGTGAAGAAAAGTAATGTGAGAATATAAAGAAACAACTTAAAAATTCATAAAAATTTCTCTTAGACCCTGCCTACCAAGTTCTTAGAGTTTGATTTGCCCAGAGATAAATACAGTGGGGTGCTGTTTCATCTTTAGCTACAAGAAAATTTCTCTGTGTAGCAACAGAGAGAGCTCAGAGAAAATAAGAAGACCCAACTCTCAAACTGCGTCTCCTCTTATTAATTGTATACTATTTTGTAGTTTTATATTCTGTAACCACATTTACATATTTTATTTAGATCCTTAATTTTTTTTTTTCCCATAGGCAGTTAATAGGACTGATTAAGTGTTTACATTTTGGAGTCAGTCAAACTAGATTCTGATACTACATCTTGCAAGTTTGTGACTAACTCATCTGGAGCCACTTTAATCCTCAGTTTCTCTATCTGTAAAATGGGAAAATAATATCTACCATACAAGTTATTGGGGAAATTAAATATGTTTTGAGGCTCTTAGTGATGTTTGGTATAAGAAAGTACTCATTAAACATTATCCCTTCCACAATTAAATTGAGAAAATAAATTATAGAATATTCTTTCTATAATTTATTTTCTCAATTTAATTCTATAGGCCATCTCTAGAGGCATTTCAGTAGCAAGACTGTCCTAAAACTTTCTCATTGATATAATAACTTCAGTTGTGATATTTTAAGGTTGTGAATATTATAATTGTGTATTTGATACCATCATAGTTGCTATTCGAGTTATTTGGACCAGATCATTTTGGGTGAATGTGGGAGAAAAATACTAGATGCTTTATTATCTGTTTTTAGTTTTAACTATTTTAATTTTTATTTTTATATTTGCTAATGTTCATAATATGTTAGTATAGTGGTGTGATATATTTGATTTGTAAATAGATAAAAATATATTGAGGATTCTTGATGAAGGTTTCCTGACTGCCGGGGATTGAGATCAACATCTATTTTGGAGACCATTGATCTGGAAGGTTGCTTTTTACGATTTCTGAGGTCTGGGATGGAGGAACGGAGTCATAAATCCACTGCTTGTCAGAATCCTGGCTGTTTACTGAGGGTTATTTCAACATCATTATGCACGAAGTTTCATCATTCTCATGGTTTTCAAGTACAGCAGAGCTATCCTTTTAACTGTTCGCACTCCAGCCTTTCTCTCCAGATTGACTGAAGGGGAGGGCAAGATGAGGCATTTCTCCATGTCTCTGATAGTACCTTGGAAGATGTTCTCTTTTTCTCTCTTTTGAAAAGGGGAAATAAGATACATGATTCCAACTTTCTATTTTGAAAAACCAAAGCTAGATAATTAGGTGATAGCAATGTCTGAATTAACCCTTTCGTCCCTTCCTTCAGTACTCCCTTAAAATAATGACATCTAAAGGTAATGGGAATGTACCATAAGATTGTCAGCGTGTACAGGATATCAGGGTTCAGCAGCTGTTGGAAGGGAGTGGTGTGTGTGTGTGTGTGTGTGTGTGTGTGTGCGCGCGTGCGCCCATCAGTGTTTGGATAGGAGACCCAGCATTCGCTGGGTTCCTGGTGTCTGATGGGCTCTTTACATTGGATACTTACACCATCTCTGTTTACCCTCATACAAGCTAAAGAGGGGAGGAAAGAATTTCTTTTTCCTCTCAAGGTAAAAAGGATTTAACAGGCAAGGAAGATAAAGTAGGAAGTTAAGGCTTTGCTGTATTCCACATTGGCCCTTCCCCCACTCCACAGACTATCAGTGTTTTGTGAGCACTTCCAGAAATTTCTATGTGTATAGAGGAAAAATATGTACACACTCTTTCCACAGATGAGAATCAGAATGTGCCAGTGAGAGTCATGTTGTAGATATTATTACAGAAACTTCTTTTCCTCCCTTTGTAATATAACTGGGATATTTGTAATATCAGTATAAATAGATTTACCTTATTCTTTGTAGAGGCTTCATGGCACTCCACTGTGTGGAACTGCTATAATAAATTTAGCTACTTCCTTATTCAACATTGTAATATTTCTGTATGTTTCCTTGGACATTTTTCTAGGGATACATTTATAGAAATAAAATTCCTGGTTCAAAAATGTATGCATGTTTGAAATTTAGATCCAACAAGAGTACATCAGTTTATCTTCCCACAAGTGAGAAATTTTCCTTAAAAAATTCATATTATTTAAATTTTATGGGCAATAAAGACATTTAATTTTTCTCTCACTTTTTCTTCTTTTTAAATAATAAGTGGCATCGAGCATCTAAAAGAGGTCATTTTATAAACGTTACTGAGATTAGGGCTCTTTCCATTGTATTGGTTACATCCTAAATTGTTTCTATACTTAGGGTCGCCCAAGAAGCCAGAGTGGAGGCTGCAGGCAGTATGGGTTTGAAAGAACTTTGGCTGCTCCCTCAAGCAGGCTGATTACTGAGAAAACTTCAAAAGCTTCACCCAAGTGACTCATCACCCAAATCCAACAGAGGTAATAGAATAACTCACATTGCACAGCCTTTGGCTGTTGAGTCGGCTGTGTGAGGTCAATGGTGCCCACTTTCTCTGCAGGATTTTGCTTTGGGAAAAAGATTTATTGGTTAGTTTTCACATTACAATGTAGCCAGGGGCTTTGGGACCTGAATCTCTATATTCAGAAGCATTGAGAAAAATTATTTAACATCTTGGCCTCAGGTAACAATATCTACTTCGTGGAGTTGGATCAGGCATTCAATTCTATGGGGGTATACTGCTGTCCACTGCAGTAACTATCCTTCATGTCATTTCATTATTTTCCAAGGCTTTACTTTGTTTTGGATTGTGAAAAAGCTTACGGCCAGAGAGAAACCAAAGTGGATATTTTAAGAGGCCTATAAAAGCATGGCTGGTCATGCAACTGGATTATTAGATGTTAAATGGGCAACCTCAGGATGTATTATTACCTGGCTTGGGTTTATGTGCTCTAATTATGATTTTAAAATGTATTTTTCTTTTCCATGACAGTAAGGTAGTCTGAATGGTCTATATTCTCTAAACATTTCTTGCTTTACTCTTTTATCAGATTCCACTCTTAACATTCAGTGGATGGTCTCTATGGACAGTCAGAGGTTGTGCCCTGCTACAGCCTTGATAAGGGAACTCGCGTTTTCTCTCCTTTTCCTCTCAGACTGCCAGCATGTTTTAGAGTCTCCCACATACCTTTCTTCTCTCAAAGACATTTTCAAGTTTAATAATATATTTTTAAAGAGTCAGATAATTTTCAGGTAATGCAATTTTGGAATCCTGCAGACTTTCAAAGAAGTGCAAAGAATTAAAACAACCCCTTATACACAGAGGCATTTGCCGTGTCTACCGAAGGCTTACGGCTACCCATTTGCTAGTTATTATAGAATTGCTAATGTTACCTATTTTTCAAAATCATTAAAATAAACTTTGTTGAAAGTAATGTTATTTACTAAAGCAATAAGGCACAATAAAGCATATATCTCTTCACATTGGTTTAAATTTGAAGTATATGGAAAAGTATTTGAAGTTTTATGGAAAATGGGACACTTTGAAGATTAGTCTTAACAGGAAACTCTTTTCCTGTGTAAATATCTTATAAAATTACACTATGTAATATTGGAGTTTTTCCTGACAATTTGTGTTTTTGAGAACTATCCATCCAGGTGAAATGTATGGGTTTGAAGATTTCTTAGCTTTCATTGTGAGTGTACAAACCCCTCCACCCCCAAAATCATACGTATGATAGTATTTTTTGTGGTGCATCTAGTGTGTTCAAATGGAATTATCTACTTCAACATTATTGTGAAAGAACACCAAAAAAAATCCCCACAATAAATTGCATGCAATTGTGATAAAGAATGAGCTTTTACTGATCAGTTAGCAAATACCAAAGGCATACTCACTCTCTGTACCTGTGCAGTCAATAGTGCATTAGTATTTTATTTGGTGTAAGAAAGAATATTTTAAAAATGTATTAAGTTGTTCTTACTGAAGGGCATGAGAGTATTGCATAAGCTCTGATTCCTGCCAGAGAAAGAACCATTTGTAGAGTATTCACGTATTCAAACAGCGTCTACTGAAGCTGTGTTCTCATGCACCACACTAGGTACAGAGCAGGGGTGGCGCATGATAGGGGTGAAAAGGTCAGGAAAGCACACCGCCTTAGGGATGCTACAAGTTTGAGGATAGGAGAGCACAGAGAGGCAATCATGTAAATAAGAAACAATAATACAGAGAAGAATGAGAAGTAATCATCAAAGGTAAAATGACAATAGTATGTGATATCAGTACTGTCTTCACTGAGTGCCCATTATTTGCTAAGGACTTAGTTCCCTGTGATGGGTGTTAGGTCATCTCCCCAACATCCATCCCCCTCCCTTTTCCCATCTCACACTTACTGTCTAGTTTATGGGTAGAAAGATATTTTGCAGGGTTTGCAACCCCCTCTTCTGTGCTGTAGTGATTGGTTCATTTGAGCAGGTCTGAACTAATTAGGGATTTTTCTGTTCCAGGCAATGGTTCAGAAATGGGTTTATTAATCACATGCGGGCACTGGAACATGAGAGGTTTTCTGAGATTGTCTAGAAAAATTCTTTGCTATTCTGGAAGAGCTTTTTGAAGTGATCATTTTATTTTGAAGTGATCTCTTCATCTCTTTTGTTTTGGATGGGGAATCCTATAACCCAATGGTAGCCTCTCCTGACCATGAGGGAGAACCAACCTTAAACTCAATCTGTCCTATTAGAAGGCAGAGCAGAGGGAGAGAGAAAGAAATAGATCCTTGATCCTGTAACTGAACCACTGGATCAAACCAAACCTGAAGCCTATATTTCCCATGGAATTTGAGATAAGTGAGCTAATAAAGCACTTAGGTTTTTTATCCCAGTCTGAGACGGTGTCCATCTTACCACCAACAACTCTAAATTATACCCAGGAGTTTTTTTTCCAATCTCTTAACAACCTTATGAAACAGATGATATTATTGTCATCATTTTATGGGTGAAAAAACTGAGGCCCAGAAAGGCTGAATAGTTTGTCCTGAACCTCAGAAGTAGTAAGCAGCAAAGCACAGATTTTGCACCACATTCCCAATCACTTTATCTTCCCACTTTGCCAGCTTTGGAGATGCAGAGAGAATGTCAGTCACATTCTAGGAAACTCACCACCATGCTGGAAGCCCTGTATCTGGGCTTGCAGGTGAAACTGAAATCAAGAGATGAAGCTGAAGCAGCGGCGTGAGGAGATAAAGTAGTTGAGCCTGGGGTCTGGTCCATGCTTGGTCTCTCAGAGGGATGAGAAAGGACAGGACCATGGGGACAGCTTGGGGGTCCCCCAAAGGTGAGGAAACAAAGAGCAAGATCAGAAGAGGATGGTGTAACTAGGTGGAGGAAGTTAAAAGGAGGGAAGAGTCCTTGAAAGGACATGGTGCAACAGTGGAGGAAACAGCAGTACAGAGATTGAGACTGACGTACGTCTAGTTACTAAAATACTGGGATGATGGGATTAAGGTTGAGCTGGGGGGAAAAGATGACATCACCAGGGTCTTTATACATTTAATGGTTCAGTATGATCATTTCTAAGTAAAAGCCAGGTTTCAGTTTAGGAGAGAAGGTAGCAGAGGTGTTGCCGACATGGTGAGCGTGTGTTCAAGAGAGCACAGTGAAGGGTCCTGGGGGGATCGAGGGAGACAGGGAGGGGGATGGACCTGGAGAGAGCACAGATGTAGGAGGCAAGTGGGCAGGAAGCAAGTGGGTTTTGGCCAATGGAACAAAAGCAGGGAATTGTGGGAAGGGAAGAAGTCATTTCTAGGTGCAACTGCCTCCCGGGTTGCATTTCCATCTGTTGATGTGGACCCTGGCTAGTGGGGTCCATGTCATTATGGATGAATATGAGACATTCACATAGCTTACCAAATCTGGTGGAGGAAAAGGGATGGCATGGCTCTTTTCTGAAAGGGAGCAAAAGCCTTGGTCCTTGCTCCAATGAGCTTTTATTGTCTTACTGGGCACATTACAAGAAGGTCCTCATTAACTATGCACAGGCTCACTTTAGGTGGTTACCTTTTACAGAAAACAAAGGAGAGGATGCTGGTAATCACATCACAGGAGAGGGATATTTGCAAATGAAAAGGCAAAAGTAGTTGGACCGGTTACTCTCATCCTTGGAAGGCTTAGCATGGTTTTTAGGAAGTTGCTTTGCAGTAAATGTCCTCAATTCAGGGTGAGGGAGTTTTAGCAAAAAGCAAGACTCATAGCGGCCTAGGTACATTGCAGGCCTGATTCCCCACAGGAAAATCTATCCGTGGGCGTGGGTCCTGTGCATCTCTGAGTGGGAGTTGGGCCCAAGCCACGCAGAGCAGTCTACTACAATCTGTGGGCCCTTTCACAGTCCTGACTCCCTGTGCATCCTGTCCTGCTGGCGGAAGGTGACTGGGGTGGCTTCAGTGACCTGGCAAACGGCATGTGATGTTAATATTCACAAACACGTGCAGGCGGCAGTCCTCTAACAACAACGGTGACATCAACAGTGGCGGCGGCAACAGCAACAGCCATGGCAATTTGTAACTGTCCCCGCTGGAGAAGAGCAGTGCTGCATATATTATTTTTTAATAATCAGTCACTAATGAACTAATGGCTACAATTCTTAAACCTGTTTTTCCCCGTAGCTTGTCATTATCTGCAGATATCAAAGCAAGTAAGATAAATGAACTAGTTTCCTTCAGATGATTGTCAATAAATGTTATTCTAAAACAATTAAAAATTATATGAGTGTGACAGCAAATGCTCCTTCTTGGGTTGTTACTTTAAATTTTTTTAAAAAATTTACATATCTGGTAGAGATTTTTAGACTCTACCTTGCTTCTTTTCTGAATCATCAAATTCAGTGGTTTCCCCCAAAAAACTGGTTGAAACTCACAATGTGGGGGTCATTAAAATCGCAAATTTCTGGCCCCCACCTTAGAGATGTGGATTCACTGGGGCTGGACCAGAGCCCAGGAACCTGCATTTTAGCTGCTCTTCCCTGGTGGCTCTGATGCAGGGACGCGCAATAAAGCTGTGAGGAACAGCTCCAGTCTTCCTGCTGAGCTGGCGGTGGGAGCTCAGGATCGGGAGGTGTCTATATCTGCTCTGAAAGTTGGTTTAAATCTTTTTTCTTTTCTTTTCTTTTTGTAAGTGTATTTTATTAACTATGTTATTACATTTGTACCAGTTTCCCCCCTTTTCCCCCCTTTTCTGCCTGGTACCCCTCTTCCCTCCTGCAATCTCCCTCCCTTAGCTCCTGTCCATGGGTCATGCAAACACCCTATTTTGCTGTGTATAATGCAGATGTTTTGGCCCAAATGTTTGAGGGAAAAATAAGGACGTGCATTATACATGGGTATAATAATTACATACCATGGGTATAATAACCCTGTGTATAATGTACACAAAAACGTGGGTGTGCATTATATACGGCAACTTATTTGGGACTCTCTGTGCTTCCTGGATTTGTATGTCTCTTTCCTTCACCAAATTAAGGATGTTTTCTTTCATTATTTTCTCAAATAAATTTTCAGTTTCTTGTTTTCTTCTTCTCCTTCTGGCATCCCTATGATTCAGATGGTGGCACTTTTGGAGATGTCCCAGAGTCTTATTATTCTCTCCTCATATTTTTGAATTCTTGTTTCTTTATTCTCTTCCAATTGAATGTTTATTTGTTCCTTATGTTCCAAATCAATTATCTGGACCCTGGCTTCCTTCCTTTCACTGTTGGTTCCCTGTGGATTTTTCTTTATTTCACTTAATGTATCCTTCATTTCTTCCCATGTTTTTTGCTGCACTCAGTGAGTTCCTTGAGCATCCCTATCACCAGTGTTTTGAACTCTGCATCTGATAGGTTGGCTATCTTCATTTCATTTAGTTCTTTTCCTCATTTTTTTTCTGTTCTTTTATTTGGGCCATCTTTCTTTGTCTCCTCAATTTGGGAGCCTCCCTGTGTTTGTTTATGTGTATTAAATAGAGCTGCTTGACTCTCTGTCTTAGCATACCTGTTAAGTTGTATGGGGAAGAGCCTTAGGTATTTGCCAGCTTCACCACTTTGTGGTGTGTATGTGGGGGAAGGGTCAGAGAGGGGACAATACCACTGTCTGGCTGCTGGAGGCTTGCTTGGCACTTGTCCCATTTCCAGTCAGTTCACGCACTTCCACTATACAATTGGCAACCTTCTAGCTGTCGCCCTGGTGGTGGTTCCTAGAGTGGGTGGGTTTGTGTACATTCCAGGACCTTGTGGGCCCTTTAAGTGGACTCTCCTGAGACACTGGCAGTTTCTTCCACTGCCCCAACCCCCACTAGTTTTTATAGCCAGAAGCAATGAGGCTTTATTTTCCTGGGGCTGGAACCCTGGGCTGCGCAGTCTGGCCTGGTACTGGGCTCACTTGCTCCAAGGATATCTCATGATTTTTATCCACCACGTGTGAATGTTGGACCCCCTGTTCTGCCAGCTGCCACCACCTCACTGCTGCCATACCATGTCCTCTCCACCCCAGCTCCTTCTCCATTCTTCCTACCTGTCTGGCTTCTTTAAATTCTTGGCTGTCTGACTTCCATACAAGTTGATTTTCTGGCAGTTCTGGTTTTTTGTTTTTGTTTTTTGAAGTTAGTTGTGATCCTTCCTGTGGTTGTGCAAGGAGGCAAAGCATGTCCCCCACCCCCCAGGCCTCCATCTTGACTGGAGAAAAAATCTAAATGTTTTTTCTAATCCTCATTTCTCTCCTCTTCACCACAAACTTTTGCCCTTTCACTTTGGCTCTGAATGAAGACCTATCTGTGAGGAGCTGAGCCTAGTCATGAGGTGGAGAAAGGGGACTGCTACTAGACAGAGAGCAGAGCACAGAACGTGCAGACAGTGAACTCCTCAGAAACGTCTGGTTTTACGCTGGGTGCTAATAGGAAAGGCACAAGGCAGCACATAGGAAAGGCGTCTGTGTACTTCCGTGTTGTCTGTTGGGGGCACTGAGCAGAAAAAGTAGATGCTGTTATTTGTTTCCTATCTGTCTTTCCTTCTTGAAAGTCAGTAAGGTGGGGTTGCGTAGGGATGGAGGTTAGGGAAAGATTTTTCCTTGTTAACATCGACCCTCTGCATTCAGTGTCTCCTCTGTGCACAGGTGACACAGAAACTTGGTGTAATGTTCCAGAGTTAAGGCATGCTCTAAGTTTCGTGTGCATTCCACAAAAACTGTTACCCATCCAGTGTTTTGGCGTGATAGGAGTTTCTAGTTTCAGAATGATCATTGAACAGGGAATTGTGGATAGGAGTAAATACTTTAACTCCTGTTTTGTGTTGGAGAAGTTCATCAAGCAGATGTGACTGCTGTTGACCTGTGAGCTAGACCCCATCAGTCAGAGGCTCCTTACCCCGACCCCTGTCCTTGGAACGCCTGTTCGGCCCACTGTTCCCACAGCCAAAGCTCTTTCAAGGATGCAACCTTGAGAGAGCAATTTGCCGTTGAGACCATCTGGACATACATATGTGACTGAACCAGTTAATGCCTCTACATAAACTTGTAAGATTCCGGCAGGTGAGTACAGAGATCTGCTCATCTTGTGGCTGCCAAGACAAGCTTTGCTTATAAGTTCCCTTGCTTATTCAAATAGCCACCTACCAATTTAAAGAGGTCTCTCCTTCTCTTCAGTCTCTCCTTGACCTCTGTATTCGGGATCAATACTTGAACCAATAGCTTGGATTATGAACCCTCCCAAAATTTTCCTGGAAATTCTTAATGTAGTTCCTAATGCAGCAATGCCAAGTGGCTTTGATTGTTTAGTTGTAGATTGCAAACTGGCAGCTCTGGGCCAAATTCATTCTTTTAACATTTTTACTGCTTAGCAGCACTGCATTTAAAAAAAGGGATGTCACCAATGAAAACAAAGAGTCAAAGAAACAAACAAACAGCCAGGACATTTTCACATAAAAATCTGTATTTCTGGCTTTTCTTGAAAAATCCCCAACTCATGGCAATATTGGCCAGGAATCCGGGAGCAAGTGCAGGATTTGTCACAGCCCCTACCTGGTCCTTCCCACTTTGCTTGGATGTCAGAAGCACTGGAGTTTGTGACCTCAGACTCGAGGACACAGGCTCTAGACTCAGACTGCCTGGGCACGAGTGCCCACTCTTCTGTGTGTCCTATGAAACTCTCGGTGAGCTGGCTAATCCTCTTTGTGTCGTTTCTCATCTGAAAAACAGGGATGATGATTGTATCTAGATTACTGGAATGTTAAGAGAGTTACATTAAGAGATGTGAGACTTAAATACACACAAAGGTTGTAGATCATGGTTAGTGTCCATGGTAGTTCGCCGATGTGACCATTATTATTGTTGTTAGATCAGCTGGCTGAGGCGCTTCTTTAATAGCCTGGGCTATTACATGTGATCTCAGCTGCTCACAGAGAGAACAAATACTCACCAATTAAGTGGTTGAAGATTTTTTTTTGACTGTTATTTCCTCTTACATAGGAGAATATTTAAAAATATATATTGAGTGTTACTGCTTGCTGGATGAAGACAGGGGTGAGATAAAAGAGAATAAAATAATATGCTGATCTTTTTATTATAAAAACTTTCAAAAATGCAAAAAAAAAAGATAGCTGAAAGAACATTTGTATAACCTCAATGTAGATTCCAGACTTGACATTATTATCACATTGCCCTATGACCTATTAGTTCCCCCATTTTAATAAGGGATCTAAAAACTAGAGAGTTTAAGAAAGTTGACCAAGGTCATACAAAGCATTTGTTCAACACTCTCATTTTGGAAGAAATATGGGCTGATTACGTATTTTTCAAGGACCTGTGTAAGTAGTAATTTATTAGAAATTATTTTTAGACATTGAATTTAAACAGCTAAAAATTCTTTGTTGCATAACCTTGTTGCATAAATTATTGGTTTTCAGACTTTTAATGATTGAATCTGCCTGCTGAAATATCTTTTTTTTCTATTGCAAAGGCTCCTACTATGTGCAGACTTCAGAGCCTGGTTTGCCTCTCTTATAAGATGTTATTGCCTGAGCCATAGAAAATTCAGGTTATTAAAGAAAAATTAAGTGATGTCTTGTGTGACTAAGCCTTATGTTAGTTGCTGAGGTAGGGGCTAATGCTTGTTAGTATTTTTCAGCTCTCTGCATAAGTCACGTCTATGCCTGATGTGGCAGTGGGCAAGGAAAGGGATAAAGATAGTATGTACAGACAGAACAAATAATTTGTCAAACAACTTACTCTAAGCATAAAAAAGTAATTAGAGTAAATTATATTGTGTCCTGCATTTCATATGAAAACTTCATTAAAGGTAATAAGGCTTTGATTAGCTTCCCCTCTAAAGAGAATGTTCTGCAGGCAAAATGCTGGATGCCTCCTGGCCTTAGTTCGTGTTGCCCTGGGAGCCTGTGGATGGCTCCTAATCCATCCTCCTTAATGGGAAAACCCCACAGGCTGTGAGGGTTGATGGCTGGCACCCGCGGACGTGCTCAAGTTTCAGAAAGCTTCCAAAATTCGCAGTATCAGAAAAGGATTTTTGGTGAAAGTAACTAGTAATAATAAGTAGTAAGAGTAATCATTTTCACTGTTTCACTTTGGGCTGTTACTGCAACCTTGTAATATCCACATTGGTTATAAATCAAATGGTGATTGTTATTTGACAGGTGAGGAGCATGAACATTTGAGCAGTAACTTGGCCAAGTAACTCTGCTACTCTGTGCAGACATGGAATTGAACTCCAAGTCTGCCTAAGCCTCCGGGCCTTTTCTCTGACTGATTATGCTTTATTGTGCCTTTTTCTTCTTCTTTTTTACAGTGCCTTAAATAAAACATAAATGGAATATTTACTTAAATATTTAGCCTTTTTAAGCAAAAGTTTGTTCTAATTTTCTAAGTTATAACTATGTTGTCAAGTACATAGGAAATTATAAGTAAAGAGAAGCTATAGGTGTAAACAAATGAGAAATAAAAATACCTATTTTGCATTCATAATGATCTTATCAGGAAAGAAGTGGCATACTCATATTGGATAATTTGAAAAGAGTTGAATAAAGGGATTATTCTAAGAGTATGGCATAGTGTTTCAGCCTTCCCAGGCTGGCACAGCAATACCGTAGACTGGATGAAATTTAGTGTCTCACAAGCTGGAAGTCTGAGGTCAGGTTGCCAGCATGGGGTCATGGCGAGGGCTCTCCTCCTGGTTTGCAGAGGGCTTCCTTCTTGCTATGTCCTCATATATGACTTTTAGGAAGACACAATTCCCTTGAGAGCGGTTAGGGGAACCACCATGGATAGTGAGGAACTATGGGACTGGAAACATTAGGGAGTTACCACTCTTAAACCTGAAGGAACTGGGAAGGGTTTGGCCACCACTCTGGGCAGGGAGAGAATGGGTGTGGTGAGGGCCACGAGATGGGAGCTGTAACCCAGTTGTGGAATACAGCCAGCCAGCAGTACGCCCTCCCAAAAGCAGCAAGGACTTCACTCTCTTCCCTCCCTCTGATTTTGTCCTGTGCTTCCCAGTGGTGGAACCTAACTGGAAGCCAGTGGGAAAGAAGTCCATACTTGTGTAGGGTAATAACTTTTCCTCAGCTCTTTTGAGTTTTTAGCCAAGACTTCTGTAATAAAAGAGATTAATTACAACAAACAAACAGACACCCCCCTCCAGAAGTTTATTAACATGTACGCCTTATATATACATGTGAGATACCCAGGGAAAATGAGGAGCTCCCAAAGGTGTCTTAGAATTCACACTTAAATACCATCTTAATATAGGGAGAGTGGAGGGAGGATGTAGGCCTCTTACGGGAGAGTAAATGATTTTTAGGAAGGATGAGTGGGCCCTTAGAAGAATGGATGGGAGATATGATCATTTGTGATTGAGTTTGTCTGGGTGTGGTGTCAACTTTTAGTGCCTTCTGTGGTAAAAGTCAGTCTTCCTTGGTCTATGGAAGTCCATGGAGGGGACTGCGACAACTCAGCTCCTTTTGGAGACCTGCCTTTAAGGCAGATGAGGGGCATTCAGAGAAAGTCTCTCTCTGTATTTGCTGTTTTTCAAGTACCTATAGCTCACTGTTGTCAATAAACCAAAGCGGCATATTTTGGGATGGTGTTTCCTAGAAGTCTATAGTCCTGTTTGGGGTGGATATTTTTCTGTCCTTCCCATGTCAACTTCTAAAAACATAGAGCAGGATGGAAAAGGAAGGAGAGTGGACTTGGAAGGGCAAAGATATCAAAATGTACCTGCTGTCCACTAACCACTTTATCTGAAATGGACCTTCATCTCTCTTTCTTCCTGTTACTCTCTCACTTGTCATTGGTTATCTATCCCAGTGGGAAGTTACCTCCTTATTTATTTGTTTTTGTGTGACTCCCTTCACGAATAAGTTTCTCAGGGCAGGGATTTTTATTGCTGGGGTCACTGCTCTCATCGTAATCTTTTTTTTAGGTACATGGAGAGATTGTTTTTGCTGCCCAATTATGGTTGGATGGGGTCATAGGGCTCGTTTTAACTAATGAGTTGTGGAAAAGTGAGAAAGGCACTTCAAGGCGGAAATGACGAATCGCTAGTACAACCCACTCTAGAACTCTTTTTTCCCACCGCCAGAGTGACCAGCAACGTCAGAGATGGGGCACCGAGGAGCGAGCAGCCTGGGAGTGGCAGCCATGCGGTACAAAGGAGAAACAGACCTTCAATTTTATGTCAGTGGAATTGTTTGTAGCAGAAAATAATGTAGCTCTATTCTGACAGATCCTTAGTTGTGCAAAGAATGAATAATGTGTCCCTTTTAATTTGAGCAGAAGATTTGTGGAGCCTGTGATTACCCAAGTAGCTAATTTACATAGTTTTGAAACTTTACCTTGTCAATAGGTCCTTGTCATGACCTTAACATTCATAAGTTTAATATTATATTCTGTCTCACAGTGCAAGGATTTCTAAATATAACTCTCATTAATGCCAACACTCCTTTGCATATTGGAATGACATTCTAGCCCTTGAAATTGTAAGTCTGAGTGAGAACGGCACATGAAAGACAGATCAGGATCAGGCAGGCGGTCTCTCCTGGGAGGACAGGAACTAATTTGAGTTTTGAATTTATCCTTTTGATGTCCTATTATTCCCAACAATAGTAAGTAATTTTAAGATGGAGACTTGCAGCTGCCTCGGCCTGTTCTATTCTCATGTCTAGTCCACTCTTATTATTCAAATGTGACTCTCTTTCATTACTTTTATTTTTTGACAAATCGGTCTGTAGACGTGTACACTGCTCCATCCTGAATGTTAAGCAGGAAAAAAGGGGGTCTTAGCACAGCAGATATATAAAAATGGTGAAAAAAGTTGAAGATGTGTGCATCAAAGCCAAGATCGTGCTTTAATTGCTCATTGTAGTTCATCTTACTTTGGGTAAAGCTACTTTTTATTTTATAGGTTTAAATTTAAACCAAACTAATAAAAATAGTAATGAGTTACAACTGTGGACCAGTTTTGTTTTGTTTTTAATTTGGGAGGGAATTCTTTTGGGGATATAATAAAGATACAACCTTTATCTGTCAGTTCCAATAAAGAATTTAGAAGTCTACCACCTATTCCAAAGCAGGGAAAAGTGAGATCATGTGAATATGAACTAATTTCTCTTTTGTCCAAAGTGTCCAAAGATCAGCATTTAAGTACTCAGCCCAAGAATCAAATATGCACCTAGGCAGAGATTTTTGGAATAAGCTCTAGGATATACAAAATATAAATGTATTTTTCTAAGTGAAGTTATTACTGAGGATGAGTGGATGTGTGCCTCCAAAAAGGATTAAAAGTGATAAGATAATCAAAGGAAACTTGGGTAGAGGAGTTGTCAATCATACAGGGAGAAATCTGCCATTTTGAGCAGTTCTGGGAATTCTAAGGAAAGTTTAGGCTGATATTTTTCTATTACCTTACAGTATGTTCTATTCTAGTTACCACAATAATTACTGTAATCACATCAGCATGGCATGAAAGATTCCTGCTGTTAATTGTGGAGAAAAAGGAACACTTTGTTATATTTTTTCTAATTATTAAATATTATATTTGTGAATCTAGAATCTTCTTCCAGATGAAGAAAAATGCCCCATTTTTTGCAGAATGTCAACTGGCTAGGGACAGTCTTTAATAACCTCTCAGAACCTCCACTTTCTAATCTGTTTCATGGGAAAAAATTCCTCTCATCTAACACATTGTAGGAGGAAATGAAATGATGTACATGTAGGTGCTTTGTAAACTATAAATGATGGAGTAATTTCCCATGGTGATTATCATTGGGAACTTAGCAAGAAATAAAAAAAAAGATGGAACCTTGAATATTTTAATTTTTTTATAGTAAGCTAAAGTGTAACTTTTGTTTTACTTTCTGACATGGATATGAACTTTTCTACTCGTTAAGAAAAACAATGTTTTGAAGAATTATTAAGGCCTTCATGGTCTATTAAGTTTTGTTTTGATTTAAATTGGCTTGTTTGCAGTAAGTTGGATAAGAGTCTCAGTTCCTATAGTGTAATTCTCTGGAGTCTAGGAGCAAATATTATCCAGACTTCCATGCTGGGACCCCTCTTTGCTGTTCTTACAGCTGTAGATGCTTCAATCATGGCATTTATTTCAGGATATTGAAACAATTTGCCTGCATGTCAAATGCTTCTTCTAATCTGAGAACTCCCCAAGGCCAGGGTCTATATCTGTTTTAACAACTTCTCAATGCCAAGCAACTCACCGTAATTGCAACATTGCGAGTACTAAATGAATGTTGCTGAATTTAAATAGAGGCTATTTACTTCTTGGCCCTATATTTCTCCAAACACATTTATTATTGTTTCCATTAGTTTTGAAAGTTAATACTGACTTTTCTACCTAACTGATTTATATTGATGGAAGAAGTCTTGATTATGAGATCAAGCTTCTTGGATTCTGTCTTGACCAAGTCAGAAAGGTAAATATCAAACCTATTAGTAATGATTCAAAGTACTTTTAATCACAAAAGTAGTATATCTTGATGATAATTTTAAATAATTTAAAGTTAATTAAAAATAATTACTAAGCAGAGAGTGAGAACTATTAACTTTCCTCTTTCCTTCTCCCAATCTCATCTCTTTTTGCAGAGAGATCCCCTGGCATCAGTTTGGTGTGTGTCTTTCCACATATTTTTCTTTGCGTTTGGAATCTTGTATGTGTATCCATATGCACCCTATCCACATGAAGAATGTTTACATAAATATCATACTACAAAGATTGTTTTGGAATTTGCTTACCTCTCTCCTCTTTTAATTAATGATGTATCTGGGACCACTTTCCAAATCAGCATATGGAAGTTTGTTTTATGATTTTAGAAGACTGCATTGCATCCGTCACATAGCGCAATCATAATTAATGTATGCATTTCCCTATTGATGAAATGTTTATGTTGGTAAGAGTGAAAAAGAAGGCAATATTATTTTTGAACATGGGTCTTTGTATATAATCAGAATTCTGTAGCATATATTCACAGAAAGGGAATGACTAAGTGCAAGGATATGCACATAAAATAAACATCAAATTACCCCCTACAAAGGCTCTACCAATTTTTACTTCTATCAGTGTGAGAACATTTATCTCCATACTATTGGCAACAATGGATGTTTATTATTTATTTTTACTTTCTGCCAACAAATACTCTTGTTGTAGAAAAATTTCTCTCGTTGTAATTTGATTTGCATTTTCCTATTACCAGTAAATTTATTTTTAAGGATAAAAACTCTCCTAACTTTATCAACAATCCTCTGTGCTTTCTTTGCTTCTTTTATTAAGATTTGAATCATTACTTAAAAATAATTCAGGCATTATCAAATTGCATTATTTTTTAAGTAGGTGATGCTAAGAATAGTGATTCTTAGAGTGCTTAGTCATTCTTTAGTCATTTAAATCTTTGAATTATTAGGCTCTGTAAACTTACTGAAAATCTAAAGAAGATTCCCAAGAACTTTCCATTTTCAAGGCACTTTCCATATTCTAGAAATCCTGCTCTCCGGTTGGCCATTATGGTTGGTTCATTTAAAGCCAGGTGGTCCTTTCTGTTAGAAAACTTTGAGAACTGTATGTAATAGCAGAAAAAATTAATGACCATTGTCATTTATTGAGCCCCTATGTAACTGTGAGCACTTAGAAAGCATTATTGCATTTCGTTTGCTGAGGTCTCACTGTTAGTAGGCGTCTGACTCTGGAGCTATGATTCTTCTGTCACTTCTTTGTAATCTCTCATTCTAGTCTGTTTGCTCTAATTCTACCTCATAGGTATTTCTTAGTGGTCCAAGCTTAGGACAGGGAATAAGGCATCTATAGGTTTTGTCAAGAAAATGTGACTAATCATAGTCCTTCAACCCTGCATCTATCAGCTTTTGTCTTCTGGGCTTCAGTGAGAGAATAAAGGCGTATAGAAAACGAGTGAGCTACTCTTCTCAGTTCTCCTAAGGATAGTACAGTAGTACCATTTCAGATGCATGGAGGAGTTAATTCATTATGTGTGATGTGTGTCTGGTGCCATCAGGTTTAATCCTCTCATGGAATCCTGGCTGAGAAAGGCTGGTAGACTGTCATCTTCCACAAGTCTCTGTCCCTTGTGCTCAGTGTTTGAACTTTTAAAACAGACAGACATGAAAAGTATCTTCCAGTGCCTCAGAGATCACATTTCTGTGACTTTTTGATACCTAGATGTCACTCAAGTAACAAGTCTATTTAAGAATAAACTCGTTGTTCTGTGAATTACCTGATATTGATAATTCCAGTTGGCCAATATGTTAAGAAAGCTTTATGTCACTTTCAACTCCCTCCTGCCCCCTCTAGTCAGAATGTAGGATTTCTATGAAGTCCCACTGGACCATAACCATGCCATAGTCTTCTGGAATTTTTGCCAGAGTCTGGGTAATAGTTAAAAGCCACAGGGTTGATGTTATTTTTTACCTACTCATAATTTCTTATATTAGTTGATTGAGCTGAATGACTAAACATGAACTGATCTACAAGACTATATAGGTTCTGATGTTGGTTCTGCTGAACGCTCCTGTATAGGGAGACCAGGTGTCAGGAGGGGTAGGTAAACATTGTCCGTAGTAAATACTTTTGGTTTCACAGCCATGCAGTTTCCATCACGACTACTGTACTCTGCCTTTGCAGCACACGGGCTGTCATAGACAGTATGTGAAGGACTGCATGTGCTTGTTGTGTTCTAATAGGACTCTATTTGTAGAAACAGGTGGTAGACTGCTTGTCCTTTGCTCATCCCTGCCCCAGTAGGAATGACAGTAAGAACCGGAAAATTCTCAATATAATGCAATTTTCTACAGTGTTAATTTTCTTGTAACCCATAAACTGAATTGCAGGAGCTAGGCACTTCCTAAGATCAAACACTCAGATTTAATTCGGAAAATGCCCCTTATTTGTTTTATTGAATGTATGCTCTCAGTCAGGCTCTGTCATAAGTAGCATCTTTATGTTATTTCTTTAAACCATCTCTCCAGCCCTCTAGATAGACACTGCCATCACCACCCTTTAAAGGGCCGGAGAGAGATGAAACACATGGCCCCTGTGTTCATAGCTGGTTAGTGATAAAGTCTAGAATTTTTCTCAAGCCTATTGACCTCAAAACTCTTTTCACTAGGACATTCTTTTTCCTAGGTGGCCAAGAAGATTGAAATGAATGCAGAGATCTATTGTTCTCTGCATGATAGCTAGCTTCATGATTTGAGAAAGGAGCATTTTTGAAAGCAATAATAACACCAACAGCAACATCTAGAAAGCAAATAAAACCCCAGGCTATAATCTTCTATAGTGAAAAAAAATAAGAAAATCATTTCTGAATGGTCATGAAAGTACAGACTAGATATAATCTAGAAGGGTGCTCAGGGAACAGAGAGGTTTGTGCCTGTTGTGTTGAGGGGAGATGCTGTCATTGAGAGACCCCAGTCTTTATGACAGATGCACCGTGAGCACATGCCAAGTTTCTGGCTGCTTGCAGCGTTGATGGTGCACCGTTGAGCTCTGGACCTTTAAGGCACAGAACAGCAAACCAGGAGGGCTTCCTTTATTTTGTATGCAGAATTACTTTAAAAGTTTGGTCTATGCTGACGGCCCCTTCCTGCCTTAAACTGAATGTAATTAAGGATACCTCTTTTAAATCTCACTGCCTTCTAGTTAAATTTTGAAGAATGAGATGATGGTATCTTTTATTTATAAAAATAGGAATCAAACTCTAGTGTTGAAGATCTTTGTAATTCCTCAAACTTGTTCAATAAGGTCAGTTTGTTACTAATACCGTGATAGTCTTCCCCACTCCCTGTAACTCAGGCTCTGTAAGACTCCTGGGTAAAAAAAAAGCAAAAATGTAGATCAGACTGGTTCCTAGAACCTTGGTGGACTAACTTTGAACTTGATAACAACAGGAGATCAGGCTGATTTTAGGCATAACTCAAAGAAGAAACATTTTAGGTAGAGTTTGTAGGTGACCTCCTAAGCCATGAAGACAAGGTTTCCTAGTCTCCTCATTTTCCTCATCCTTACTCCAGTTTCCATAACAACGCACATCCCTTGAGGACCGGAGTGACTAATAAGGAGGCCTTTTCAGCTGGCTTCTGATGTTTGCTTTTCAGGGAACCTTTGCTCTTGTTGACACTCTGTGGTCTACAACACGGCCAATTAAATTTTAGTGACCAAGTATCTCAGCCTCCCCAATGCCTAATGCAATAATAATATTTTAAGTTTCTGGGGTTGTGACTGAAGTATTAATAAACATCAATAGAAACATTCTTATTGTCTTTGGATGTGTGTAGGGTAGAAAAAAAAACATGCCTTTCATCAGTTTATTTCAACCTTAGAAAGAAGAAAAACAATCTTATTTGTCTTCTTGATGTAAGAAAGGATCGTAAATGTTTGAAAAGGATTCTGTAGTATTTTATCTGAGACAACAATGATTTCAAAACCCTCACAGTTTATCAATTTCTTGGCTAGGACAGAGAAAAGATGCAAAATGTGCGTATTTTAGTTTTCTGACTTTTAGAACTAGTCACTCATTTTTTATGTTAATATCAGGACTTGGAGATGTCAACATTCATAGTTTTCCCCATTTATCAGCTGCTTTACATGTTGTTTATATAGAGTGACACGAAATTTAGTACTCAGAGACATACGTGAGATCTCAATCTTATTATTATGTCATAGTTTTTCAGTTGCTCTTTAAAACCTCCTGTCTCACTTGTCTTCTTTATCTAGTTTTGTTCTTAAATTTCCTCTAAATCATAATTCGAAATCGACAGAAGCTTGATTGAATCATTCCCCACTGTAAGAGAGATCAAGGAGTGATAGAAATTGATTTGGATTTCTGTATGTAATTTCAATCAGTATTATTTATAAGTGGCATAAATTGTACTGCTAGTCACTTAATTTTTAATTTATCTATTGGATCGATATTCATTTATTTTAATAGCATTACTGAAGTAAAATTTATATACCATAAAATTTACCTGCTTTAAATATAAAATGAATAACATTAGTAAATTTATAGAATGGTGTAATTATCACTATAATCCAGTTTTAGAACATTTTGACCAAATAAAAAAGATTCTTTGTGCCACTTTGTGGTCAATTTCTGCCCCCACCTCCAGCATCACTGAGCTGCTGCCTATTTCAACAGTTTTCCTCTTCTAAACATGGGATATGTAATATTTTGCACTTTTTGCATAATTTTTTAGCATATTGTGCAATAGCATGGATCAGTAGTTAGTTTTTTTAAATGATTGCTGAATGGTATTCCACAGAGTGGATATACGTGGTCCTTCATTCATCCTCTGTTTGTGGGTGTTTGAATTGTTGCCAGTTTTCAGTTGCCACGAGTGATACCGCTATGACCGTTTGCACATGTGCCTTCATGTCAACCTGTTTTTGTTTCCCTTAGGTAGGAATAAAATTCTTGGATCATATGGTAAGTTTACTGTTTTACTCTTTAACAAACTGCCAAACTGTTTCCCTAAGTGGCTGTAGTTTTCAGTATACTAGTCTTGTACTTCTTTTGTTAAATTTATTCCTAAGTATTTTATTCTTTTTTTGATGCCATTGTGAATAGGATTTATTTCTAATACCCCTTTCTGATAGCACATTGTTAGTGTACTAATACAATGAATTATTACTTAATCTTGTATTTTGTGAACCTGCTGATTTTGTTTATTCTAGTAGTGTTTCTGTGAATTCTTTAGGATTTTGTACAAGATTTTATCTATAGATGAAGAAAATTTTATAGTTTTACTTTTTGCCTGTTTACTTCTTCTTCTTCTTCTTCTTACTACTACTACTACTACTACTACTACTACTACTACTACTACTATTATTATTATTATTAGCTTTATTGCACTGGCTGGAACCTCCAGTACAACGTTCAGTAGGAGTGGTGACTGCGAACTAACTATGACAGTCTTGCCGTGGACCCAAACACAGAGGAAAAGGAAAGTCTAGTTTCATGGTAGCTACAGATTTTCTTGAATGCTCTTTATCAAGTTGGAGAAGTTTCCCTTCTTTTCCTATTTGGGTGCGAGTTTAAATTATGAATGTGTTGAATTTTTATCAGATGCCTTTTCTGCATTTATTGAGATGGTAATGTGATTTTTGTCCCTTAGTCTGATACAGTGGTCCCCAACCTTTTTGGTACCAGGGACCAGTTTCATGGAAGACAATTTTTCCATAAACCAGGGGTAAGGGGAGACGGGGAGATAGGAGGTGGAGCTTGGGTGAAGCTTTGCTTGCCTGCCACTGACGTCCTGCTGTGTGAGCCGGCTCTAACAGCCAGTACCTGCACTGGTACTTGGCCTGGCAGTTGGCGAACCCTGGTCTAATAGGTGCATTACATTAATCGATCTTGAGATGTTGAAACAACTTTATAATTCTGGGATGAATCCTACCTGGTCGTGGTGTACAATCATCATTATATAGTACTGGATTTGGTATGCTAATATTTTGTAGAGAAATTTTACCTCTGTGTTAGTATTAGCTTGTAATTTATTTTCTTGTGTGTCTTTGTTTGGATTTGGTAATATTAACCTCATGAATAAATTTTATAGAAGAATTAATGAAAGAATATTATATCTTTCTATTCTAGAATCAGATTTAGTAATTGAATCAGCTATTATACTTTCAACTCCAAAATTTTAGTGAAAAATAAATTTCTTTATATTGAAATTATCTATTTAATATGCCATTGTCATCATAATTTCTTTTAATTCTTGAAACTTGTTTTGTTTTTACTACTTTGAACATAGTTATGATAGTTGTTTTGTAGTCTTTCTCTGCCAAGTCCAGCATCTGGGCACCCTCAGAAGTGGTTCTGATTTCCCATTTTTATTTCCTCCAGTAAGAATCAAACATTCCAATCTTCTCATATCTCATTAGATTTGTTGTTTAAAACCGGACATTTCCATTGTATTATAGCCATTCTGGGTTCTGGTTTTTTCCTCCTCTGGGTTTTTCTGTGGCTACCATTTTGTCTGTTTAGTAAGTGCCTGGGCTAATTCTGTGGAGTCTCTCTCTTCTTTAGTTGTAGACACTGATGTTTCTGCTCATCATTTTTGTTGTTTTTTAACATAAAAACAAGAATTTTATGTTAAAATCTAGCTTCCTAGGGGTCACCATTGAGGTAGCACGATTTAGTATTCAACCAATGATTGGCCAGAAGTTGTGTCTTTAGGGGAGTGAATTTTTTTCTTTACCTTTCTTACGTTCTAGGCTGCATTTCTGTAATAAAAAGAGATTAACATATATCATGTATATACACGTATATACATGTATTTTTTTCTTTACCTTTCTTACGTTCTAGGCTGCATTTCTGTAATAAAAAGAGATTAACATATATCATGTATATACACAAGGAACTTACAGAAGAGTAACTCAAAGAGGTGATTTAGAATTCAGGCTTATGTAGCATTTTAAACAAAGAATAACAATTTGCAAAGAAAATGATAGGACAAAGGAAAGCAATTCTAGGCTCCTGAGAGCCACAAATATGGGAAGGTACGTATATGGGAAACTAATGGTAGTTAAAGGCTACTTGGCTGATAGGGTTTCAAGTTGGCTCCAGGGATAAACTTTTGTCTTTCCTGGTAGAGAAGGGAGGACGGCCACTTTGAGATCATGTGACTTGCTTTTAGGCAAATAGGATGCTGGGAGGGAGCTTTTCTGGTATAAGATTCTCAAATGTTTTCAGTTCAAAATAATCATCGGGCCTTAAATTAGCATATTTTAGGTGACATGATTTTTTATTTCCTTTATGTGCAGTTAATGTTTCCACCTGTTGTCACTGGATCTCTGCATAATTTGGAGAATGCTTTCGAAACTTCATCAGTTTACAGTTTTCCCTGACTTTTACTTGCTGCTCAGCTCTCTGGTTTGCCCCTGCCTGTCTGCATAGCCTCATAAGCAGCCAGGGCTGCTGCCTTCTCCTGGTTCTGTTTTTGGAAATGTGTTTAGTCCATCTTGAACTGTGCTGATCATTCAATGTGTATTAGATATCAATGTGAATATTGAGACTGAAAAACATTGTCACATATTTATTGCCGCTCCACACTCCACACACATGCTTAGTTTGTAAATGAGTCTCTATACTACTTCACCCTACAACAATACATTTTTAAAATTATATTTTATTGTTCTGCTATTACAGTAGTCTCACTGTTCTCCCTTTCCCCCCTTCCACCCAGCATCCCTCACACCATAATTCAGGTCCATGGGTCATGTGTATAAGTTCTTTGGCTACTCCATTTCCTATACTGTAATTTACATACCCAAGGCTATTCTGTAAGTACCTATTTGTACTTCTTATGCCCCTTCACCTTTTCACCCATTCCCCCAGTTTGAAATATTTCAAAGCTAATATGATCATTTATTTATTCTCTGTTAGAGAGAGTGTTATGGAAAGGACGACTCAGATGGCCTGGGAGTTTGCGAAGTGGGGTTTATTCACGCATGCGGACCCAAAGGAGATAAGATCCAAATTGTGGGCCCCCAAGTTTAACCTGGCGCTTGCTTATATACTCTGTTACAAAAGCGAAAGAGGAGGGGGAAGCAGCTGCTAAAAGCAAGCACACAGAAGCAGAAGTGAAGGTTAGTGTTTTGGCCTTGAGATAACTGCTATCGGGAAAGACTGCCGTCTGGGAACAGCTGCTGGTCAGCTCCTACCTAAGAATGGCTACTGTTAAGCTATGTCCCATCTCAAGAGTAAGCTTTATATTTTTTTCATATTTTTTCAATTCTCTGCTTCTTTTTGGTTGAGATTTAAAATTAATCTTAGCTCCCTGGCCTCATCCAAATAAGAACTACCCTTTTCTGAACATATATTATCTGGCAGGCCCCATGCTAGGTGCTTTACAAGGATGGTATCTAATTCTTGAAATAATATTTCAAGCTAGGACTTGCTTTGCAGGTGGGAAAGCAGGCTTAGAGAGATGCGTGACTTAGGCACCTACTGTTTGTAGGTGGTAGGAACAGTTTTCAAATGCAGCACTCTTGCTCCAAAGCTTGCCTCCTTTCATTACCCAATATGTACCCTCCCTGCCTACCATTCTATTAGCTCTTTGGAAGGATATTTGTCAATGTTCCTTATTTTATTTATTTTTGATGCCTGCCTTCCTTTCCCTCCCTCCCTCCCTCCCTCCCTCCCTCCATCCATCCCTCCCTCCCTCCCTTCTTCCCTCCCTCCCTCCCTTCTACCTTACACCCTTCAATACTGAAAGGGCTCATAATTGTTTGCCCCTGAGGTCCCTGCCAAAAGCATGGACATGCAACCCACCTAGGATGGCACAATCAGGAGCCTGACACAGACATTCAGGGGTGCTCTTTCGGCTGAATTTGCCTTTAGACAGTGAGGACTATCTGGGAGAGCAGAGATTAGGCAAAATGCAAGAGATGCGATGATGTTGTTTAAACCCCTCAACTGTCTGTGCCCGAGGCCAGTCCACTCTCCTGTAACGTTCAGAAAAAGTATCACAACATTTTCCTGTTATTGCTTAAACCAGCTCCAGTTGGGTTTCTGATCGCTGCAACCAAGCCTTCCTAATTGAGAATTCCTAACACATACTCGCTCTCATAGGACTTGAATGATATTGTGAGGCCTGTCAATAATAACTTTATCCCATGTGATACTGGCACTGGAGGCTGTGTGGCTGTTACAGGTGACCAGCCCCCGCTCCTCAGCCTGGAGCTCCAATGGCAGCGACCACTTGCCTTTTCACTCAGATACGTGAAATCGATGCTGAGTGGGTAGAGGCACCTCGTCATCTTCCACAGTCGGGAAGGGAAGTCTGAGGAAAAAGATGCAAATAACTTAAAAATGATAAGCTCCTCTTAAGGTTCTGTTTAATTTGATGTGCTGAAGCTTCTGTTCTTGGTGTTGAATATTCATGTTCAGTGAGGAGTCCCAGAGGCTTCACAGCAGCACCATTTTCTCCAGTTTCAGAGAGAAGAGAAATGTGCTGTTTGCTGATAATGTACCTGAGGAGTGACGAAGGGGGGCTGCGGAGTCTTTTTTAACCATTCGCATTCTGACGCGTTGTTTTCATAAAAAGCTCACAATTCAGAACATATGAAGGGCACTGTGAGGGCTTTGGTTTAATTCTTGGTAAGCTTGTTTTTAAATGAGGATACATGAAGTGCAAAAAATCCCAAGTAACCCATGTTTTAATAAACCCTGATTAAACTCAGCATGGGGTGAGTGCATTATTTCAAAGTCATTGACTTCTTGACTCAGTTTAAATTGCCATGAATTACATCTGCACCAAGGGGTTAGCCACCCTCTCCCCTCAGTCACGCCAACTGTCACGGGGTGGTAACAGGGTTGGAAGGAAAGTGAAGCCAGAATGAAATCCGCATTCATGCAGGTTGATAGGATTCCTTATCATAACTCACTGTTAGAATACAAAGACTTGCTATCTTTCTACTTGCTAGCATTTTTACATGTTCTATAGGGAGTTTTCTTAATAAATACTATTCTTGGAGGAAGCAGAGTGAAAAACAGGAGAAAGTGAATGTGGTTAGAATTAGAAAAATAAGCAGATCTCTTACCTAAGGCAACTGAAAAAGTCATTTGGAGTCCTGGCTGGTGTGGCTCAGGGGATTGAGCACTAGCCTGTGAACCAAAGGATCACTGGTTTGATTCCCAGCCGGGGCACATGCCTGGGTTGCAGCCCAGGTCCCCAGTAGGGGCCACACAAGAGGCAACCACACATTATTATTTCTCTTCCTTTTCCTCCCTTCCCCTCTGTCTAAAAATAAAATAAATAAAATCTTTTAAAAAAGTCATCTTGAGAGGGAATCATAAAAAGTGAAATACACACACTTAAATATTTGAGTTTAATGTAAAACATTTAAAAATATATTTATTTGCCAATCTTGCTAACATAATCTGAGGCCTTTCTTTGAAGGAAGCATCACTGATTAGAGAGTTCCGTATCATTTTTCTTGACTAAACTCCATTCAAGAGGTTGTGTCTCTCATATCCTGTTTCCGGGTACTATTTCTTTAAAAAGTGTCAGAATTTAAAAATATCTGTGAAGCTTTCTGCTTCCAGACTCCTTGTAGACTTTCATGATTCCTCCATCTCAGGCACACCCACTTCAATATGATTTTTGAGAGTCCTGTGTGAACTTCTTTTCAACACATTTGACTTGAGTTCCATAAGAAAACACCTTTCATTCTTTTTGAACTCATATTCCAGTGGTTTATATAGTGGTTCATTAAATGCTTCCATTGCCTTAACAAGTTTAGGCGTACGGGCAGGGAAGGAGAAAGCAAACACAGTTGACTCTTGGTAAAAGTGCAACTCAACTGGGGGCCCATAATTGTGTGGGGTGTTAGCAAGTCACCTGCAAGTTCACCCCAGCATGGATATTAGTCCATCTGGGGAGCTTGTCAGAGGGAATGGAACTGGTCTGTTACTCTAGTGAAGAGTTTAAATGAAGGGTAATTGGAGACTTTCTGCAGTGAAGTATTCTCAGAGAAGGAACTGAACTGGACTTGTACTCACTAAAAGATTGTCTTTTCTTTTCTTTTCTTTTTTTCAATTGCTGAGATTTGCCTCAATGAGCAAGAAAAAACAAACTCCCCTTCCTCCCCCCAAAAAAAGAAAAAAGAAAAGAAAAAAACACCTATATCCTTAAAAGTACACCCTCTGTCTGTGTTTGTTTTCCCAGAGTGGATAAGCCAATTAGGTGTGCAGCCTGTCTTCCAGGGTAGCCCCTGGGTGTGGGATGAAAAGGTGATAGGTGGATTCCTGCTTCTGCTGAATCTTGTATGGGTAAAGGACTAAAAAAGACCGGACCACTGGGATGCAGGCTTGCTGAAATTCTGCTCTGAGACCTGACTCAATCCCAAAGACAATCTCTAGTGAGCTTATTATCTCACAGATGTCATTGCCTTATTCCCTGTGGCCTTGTGGGGAGCAGTGCCATAGTGATAGACAGGAGAGTTCATGCTGCCCTTGACCGTGTGCTGTGAACAATGTATCCAGCGCTCAGTCAATCACAATCCCATAGCGCTTGTTTGTAATCAAGTTCTATCCCCCCATCCCAGCAAAGGCACCTGGAAAATGGCAGGACTGCAGTCCTAAACATTTGGCACCTTGGAGTACACTGTAGCTCTCGATCTTCAGTGCCATCCTTTCCTACTAAACCACGTTGTCGTTAAAATTTATAAAAACCGTATTTTCATACATCACTGATTAGTGGGGATGCAATACAGTCCTAGTTTTTCATGAAGAATACCGCCTGGTATAGTTGGGTCTTCAGCATTACTGCTGCTGTCATCTACTGAGTATCAATAGGCTGTAAGCTTAAAGGAGCATAGAGTAGAACGCAAGAGGGGAGGCATTAACATTCACACTCTGCTAGATGCTGAGAAGGATCAGGCTGCTCTACTTTATGCTGTGTGTGTGGACAATCACCAGCGCTCACTACAATGAACATTACGAGCTGCTGTCAGTATTCATACCACAAATGGAAACTCAAAAGCATTTCCATTTATCCTGCTTTTTGAGTGTTGCCTTTATAGGAACACAAATGATAAATTGTGAAATCTAAGCCACGCAGTACTCAGTAGCTGAGGCACAGGGCTCTCCTGAGGCAAAGGGCAGGTTCCAGATGGACAGGCCTTGTTCTGGCGTGTGATCAGTGCTGAGAACTTTGCAGCCTCCGTGTTCTCCCCAAACACAAACAGGACAAGGGGTCTAAACCCAGAAGAAAAGCTTCTAGAATTAGTGAAAGGCTGCTGACTTATGCTATTAGCTTTGCACTTATGGTATTAGGCAACATTATGGAGATAGAACTGTTTCCTTTTAATATGGATAAGAAAATTAGGAATTTTTTTATAGCTTTTTTTCCCAAAGACTTCCTGACTCATTTCCATCCTCACATTCTTTTGAGTTGTAGCTCATATTCACCAATGAAATTTCTTAGGAAAAAAGTGCGAAATCTTGATTTGGTCCCATAGGTACAAAGCTATGATTAGAAATATTTATGTATTTATAGTACTACATTTTACATGTGCAATTATATTATCAGCTAAGTATATTGGGCATAATTATATTTGTAGCAATTTCTGCTAAAGTTCCTTATGACAGGTATTTAAAAATGCTACAGTGTTTACCTCTGATGTTTATGGGGATTAACAAAAATAAGTTGGTTAAATTTACAAAACCTATTGCACCGTCTGTGCTTTTGGTTTGTAGCCTCGGAAGGTAGTATAGATACACATACGAAATGAGACATTTTTATTTAGGTAAACAGAAGTGGTGTTGTAACCACTAAACACACTATTACAAATCTTTTCGTGATGCCTTTTGTGAAAAATAAAAATTGCACCCTAAATGATTGAAGAAATATTAATGATTCATGCAGATTAGATCACTCGAGAAGATCAACTTGTCCTTTGAAACACACTCTCTCCTGATTGTCAAGTGCTTACATTTCTTTTAAATATTCCCCGTGCTTTTCCAACGACATGCACTTCTGCAGATCTGTGTATTTATTAATGACTCAGCAAGCAGTGTACCAAAAGGCGACAAGATTGCATGTTACATAATGACATTACTTCTTTTCAGAGCTAAGGATTTTATATTCTCATTTAGCCATAGTGAAGTATAGGCAACTGTATGATGGATAAAGTTTAGGTTTGATTTCTAAAAGCTTTCAATATTTGCAAGTTAATTTAATTTTATGTTGTAAAGAAGAAGAACTGGTCTGCTTTTAGGGCGAATCTGGGCCTGCTAATTTGGAAAGAGGCAGAAGCACTGTAACCCTTAGAAGCAGAATGACCGATCCCCAACACTTAATATAAAGAAAGTAATTGTAGGTCTTGGCTCAGCTGTCATTTTTGGATCAAATGTGAAAAATTGCTAGTTCTATATGTAAATATAGGATATTCTCAAAGAGAGCAAAGACGTCTTTGTCTTCAGAGCTGCTATTCTTCAGCGTTTGAGCCCTGAGAATGTGCCGCACACACTGTGCTCTATGGAGAAATCAGTGCGGCTTAAGACCGACTGGTTTCATTATTTTATATTTTTTGTTGGCTCATCAGAATGAGAAATGCAAACCTCAATTGTTCTCAAGGGCTTAACGGCCAGTCTTGTTCAACTCTTCCTATGTCATTGATTTAGTTTGGACGTTGATCAAGTCTGCCCCTGATCCAGGAACTGATGCTTCAGCATTCTGCAGACCTTGACCTGAAGTGGGGTGCCACTCATGGCTGATCAGCTTTTGGAGTCCATCCAGATGTGCACCCTTTCAGTGCATTATATATTTCCATAGGCTTTGAAAATCTGAAAATTTTATTTCAATATCAAGTTTACCGTAATCCAGGAACTCATAAGTCAAATTATAGGGGAAAGTTGAAAGAGATATGGCATCATTGACCAAGGTCATAATCAACTGTCTCATCCTATAGCTAGACTGGCTACAGTCAGAAGACAATGGTACATTGTTGAGTTATGTTTGTAAGAGTAAGATACTCCAGTGGAAAAAAACTTTCAAACTTTGTTCCCTACTTCATTCATTATTATGGGGCATTTGAAGGCAAGATGGTTTTGACTGACTACATAACTGAATGTTGCTTTTTTTGTACTTTTCATTTCCAGCTAATTGAGTTAGAACATCTCTGTAAAACTGTTCAGAACCTGGATCCAATTAAAATCTTCTAATAAAGGGCTATCGGTAGAAAAGCAGAATAATGACCCATTGTTCCTTCTTACTAAATGAAAAGTAGACTTTTAGGGATCTGAGGGCTGGTATAGAGGTACCATTTGGTGTCACCACACCTATGAGCCTGGATGTATTTGCATTCACTTGTGCTGATTTCTCTTCTGTCACTACGGAAAAACCATCTGTTCTACTTAAGACCAACATTTCCCTCGTCTAAAGGATCTCATTTTCCTGTACTTTTTCAAGAACATTATTCTAACAATTCTTTTCCTTCCTGAAGTAGACTTTTCCATAATTTTGTGTCAGTATAATAGCACGATGGAATATTATCCACTAAAGAAAAATCTCTTGGTTGTACTTTCTCCACTAGTTCCCATCCGTCTTTTATCAGCCCTGTGCCTTGGGACCATGACCTTCACAGCTATTTTTCTAGTAGTCTACCTTTTATTCTGCCCATGCCCTGCTTTTTTCCTTGTTGCAGTATTTCCAGTTTATTTTCTTGAAGCCCTGGCCCTGTTGACTATCATTTCTTCCTCTTAGGTGACACAGGAAGGCTCAGGGGCACTAGAATCAGAAGAATGTCCTCCCCTTGTCTAGGGTAAAGCTCCTCAGGAGAAGTCTTTTCCTCTGGAGAGAAGGCTCCTCAAGAGATGGCTCTGGGTGCATTCACATTGCTTCCTCTTCCTTGGTAGAGCCAAGAGAGGGTCTCTCTTAGATCTTCCATGGGGCCACTTGGTGGGGTTCCCTGAGGTGGAGCCCATGGAAGCCTCTGCCCCCTTGACTGCAGCCTCAGGAGTTTCTCTCTCTCACACCAGACCACACTCAACCTCCAGAAGTTTGTCAAAATTACCATTTATGGTAGATCAAATTGTGTCTCCCTCCCCTGCCAAAAAGAAAAAAAGAAAAGAAAAGAAAAAAGAAAGGAAACAAAGAAAAAGATGTGTTCAAGTCCTTGAGGTGTTCAAATCCTGATCAGCTCTTAAGTGTGCTTTTCAGGCCCTCACCTAGGCAGTTACAAAGGCTTTGCCTGCCAAACCTCACATGGAAAAGCTGGCTTCCCCTCAGCAGACCTTGTGCACAGTCTTGGAAGGATGCTGCAGGCAAGGACCCAGGCCCTCCTGGCCCCCCCTTCTTACACATGTCTGCATTCCCTGCATCCAAAAGCCTTTGTATTAGGCTTTCTTCAGACACACTTGCCAATACCTCCTTTCCTGGCAGAGGGCCCTTTGAAAACACCTTTTCTCTGCTCTGACTCAGCACTCACTACTTTTCCATTCCTAGCCCTTTCCCTCATCCTCCCTCTAGGCCTCAGGGCCAGAATAAATGACGGGAAGTCTTTGCTGGGTGCTCTCTCCATAGTGAGAAAACTCCCTGAGTCTGTGTTGATCCACCGGGCCCTCCACAAAAGCCATTCCACGGAGGAGAACAGAGGGGAGTCAGTGCTTTCTGTGGTTTAGGCCCTTGCTTCCCCTATCGCAGTAAGTGATGGAGAATCGACTGCTATTTCATTTGGCTTGTTTGATTGGCCACTCCAAAGCTTGGCAGCTCAGCTCTCTCCAGCTCCCCTCGAGTCTGGCCGGTCTGAACCCCTGTGGTTATGAATGAGACTGTATTTGGGCGTTGGGTCTTCGGAGGTGTAGTCAAGTTAGGATGAGGTCATACAGATTAGGATGGGCCTAAATCCAGTGACTGGTGTGTTTATAAGAGAAAGTAGAGAGAGATTTCTGATTTTAGTGGAATGTGAGAGGAAAGAGAAAAATTGAGGAAAGAAATGTTAAGCAAAAAGGGGCCAGAACTTGATGATTTGGAAAAATCTGTCTATCTATAATGGCACAGAAAAGCAACACATGGAGGGAAGGCCCGGAGACACACAGCCACACAAAGACAGCAGACTGGAAGCCTCCCAGTTAGTGGTGTTTGTTACAGCAGCCCTGGGAAACGATACACCATTCAAATTCATGGCAGCCTCTATTCAGGAGACAAAGCAGATCTTGGCTTTATCTGTCTACAAGAGCCTGTCTCTTGAGATTTCAGGCCTGCCGTTTGCCCTACAAATTCAATTCTCTGGCAAGTCCAAGAGGGGAGTCATTGATTTTCAGTTTGTCCATATGTCCAGCTTTTTTTTTGTAAGGATGAAAATGATGACTGCCAAGCTCTTTATGTGTCAGAGCTGAACCAAAGTTCTACTGAGTAACTTTTGATATATCCTCTTCTTCCCCCATTTGGCATTTCCTTCTATCTTTTGACAAATATTCTATGGAAGATGTGAGTTTATTTACTGGAAGTCCTCTATCATAGAATACTCTCTTACTCTTTCAGCTTCTGAAAATATTGTACTTATTCTTCAAGTCCTAGATCAGAATGTCAGGTACTCCACGTAATCTCAAGGTTCGCTCTCTCTGTTTAGTTAGAGAAGTAAGTCTTCCCATCATCTTTGTTCATGAAGCACTTCGATACAGTGCTCATCAAATCATATTATGGATGCTTCCTTGTTCATAAATAAACACCCTTAACATCTTTTATGTATTTCATGCTGTTCAGTTATAACTGGACAACTGTTTTAATTTGTTGTTTAATACTTGACATTCACTTTAAAATGGTTTTTCATAAGTGAGAGACATGTTCTTATTGTTCAACCCTGTATCTTCATTCATTTGCTGAGCAAATATTTTTGAGTTTTTACCAAATACTAGGCATTAAACAAGGAATTGGATATCTTAGTAACAAGAACAATTTGTTTCCAGCCCTTTTACAGTCTAGCAGTGGAGGAACACACACACACACACACACACACACACACAGTGATTATATAAATAGTGATAAGCACCATGAAGGAAATGAGTGGGCTAGTTGGAATTAAGACTAAGTGTATGAGGGAATAGTGAGGATAGACTCCTTCAGAATAGACTTAGATCTGAAGGATGAGAAGGAAAGAGACGCCTGAGGGTAAAAGAATTGTATGCAGCTTTTTAGATGGAAAAATCATACGTATGGCACTAAGGTAGGAAAGAATTTGAAATTTTTCACACTGAACTCCTGAGTCAACAGCTGTATCCCACGTTTTTGTGTTTCTAACATGCAGCAGCACATAGTAATAGAGTGGGTTGGCTCCAGGAAAGGAAGAGGGCTTTATGAGTAGGTTGACATTGCTAATTGCCTAGTAGCTGTCAAAAACTGTATTGGATTCACATGTTATTTAATTTAATTCCATACCAGCCTTGCAAGGCATTATCATTTTTATGTAGAACAGGAACTAGAGCCTCAGAAGAGCCAGGTTTCTCATCCAAGTTCATTGAATTAGTAAGTGGGAGAGGGAAAATATGAGCCCTGGTGTATATGATACCAAATTTCTTGTTCTATTCACTATACCCTGTCGCTTCTTAACAACAAGTGACTATTGAATAAATGAATAAATTAAGGCTGGAAGACCTAGTGAAAACAGACATTTAAGCCTCGGTTGTACTATAGTGGATTTAGAATTTTATCTTAAATATCCTTGACTGTGTATTTTAAGTTCTTTAAATTCTATATGGATATATTATTCTATCTCGGTTTTGCAATACTCTGCTTATTTCTATGACAACCACTTGTAATGAACCCATGTTATCAGGGCTAGGGTGGTCAGAAACTCAGGTTTTCAATCTAGATATTTATATCTTAGAAGCAGAAGGGAAAATATCAACCGATGGACAACCATTAAGCTGTGGGTTTTATTAGCTAACCCAACATAGGAATGTGCAGCATTGCAATGAACAACACACAATGGATTTTGGGAAAAGTTGGAAGCATTTTACAGTCAGTGGATTCTAAAATGTAAGACCCTTTTCACCTATGGCTTCTACAGCTGATAGCCTGTTCACCAGCATGGAAAAATATATTTCATACTAAGTGGTGGCAGAAGCATCTGTTTCTGTCATTCCCACTGCACATCAACCTCATTTCACATATGCAAATGGTGTGCACTCTTGAAAAGGGGGCCCTGTTGTATAATTGACTTTGCATTAAGGGTTGTAAAATTCATTATTCTCCTAGACCTTGATTTAACCCATGGGTAAGCTTTGATTACAATTTATGGCCCCAGACTTGGAAGATCTGATCACTTCAGGAAAGGCCAAAGCCAGATCACAGGTGAGTAGAAAGGTGGTAGGTATAGTTTGGATATTAGTTGGTGAAGATGATTAATTAAGTGGATGTAGCCCTGGGCTAGGTCAGAAAATCTGGTTCCATGGTTTATTCTAACGGTTGAATGGTTTTATGAACCAGGCAAGTTGCTTTCATTCCTGACAGAGTCCCAGAATTGGATGCATGTAAAGGCCTTAACCATCCAGTGCAGGGTACTCCAATGTGTGAAAAGTCACCACTAATGACATGTATGAGTATTTTAAGTAATATAATGGCATGGCATTGAATAACTTCAAATTTCATAAGCAAAAAAGTTTTCTCTTTTTATTTCCCCTCAATGCCTTTGGTGTCCTCAGGAGGAGACTGGTGCAGGTGTGTCCTTATCACACATGGTAACCTCTCTCACTCTCTTTTTCAACAGGGGGAGGAGGCCCAACCTCAGACTCTGGCTAGGGTAATAGCTAAGTGAAATGCAATAACACTATTTTGTTTTTGATAATTTTTGTGTTCCTTTTATTTGTGATAAATATGACTATGAGGTTTAGTTACTTTCAATTTTTAAAATTTAAAATATAACCATTTAAGTAATAAAGGTATTCAATTTAAACAAAACAATGTAAGTAAATAATAGTAAAGGTGGCAAATTAATGTGGCAGGTATCAGCCCTGGCTGGTGTGGCTCGGTGGATTGAGTGCTGGCCTGTGAACCCAAAGGGTTGCTGGTTCAGTTCCCAGTCAGGACACATGCCTGGGTTGTGGACCAGGTCTCCAATAGGGGGTGCATGAGAGGCAAGCACACATTGATGTTTCTCTCCTTCTTTTTCTCTTTCCTGTCCCCTTTCTAAAAAATAAATAAATAAAATCTTTGGAAAATGTAGCAGGGATCATTCATTCACTCAACCGGTACTGTCTACTAACGACCAGTCTTAGTTCTAGGTATTGGAGGGTATAGTGATAAATAGGATAGATATGACCCCCTTTAACAAGTCTACAACATAGAGGAATAAGTCAATAACAAAAAAATTAAGTGGGTAAAAAATATATCACATTGTGATAAATTCTATGAAAACAAATAAAGGGCAGTATGGGATAGACAGTGAAAGGGGTGTGCATGCTGTTTTAGACAGAAGATACTCAGGAAGGAATTTTAAAGGGGACTGGAATACATTGAAGTAGTAATCAATGCAGAGACCTTGGAGACAACGCAACTGGAAAGTCCCAAGGCAGCAGAAGCTTGTTGTGCTGGAGGAACAGCAAGAGAGCCCTGTGGCTAGGAGGGAGTGGGCATGTCAGATAACCCAGAAAGGTGAAGTAAAGGAAGAGAATGGATGATACGATGCCAGGCCTTGTCGGCCATTGTGGGGAGTTGATGTTGTATTTTGAGTGCGATGGGAAGTCACTGAAGGTCTTGAAGTCGGGGTGTGCCAGGGTAAGAAGACTGAGAAGATATCAAAGTATACATCAGTAAGAGTGGCTTTAAGGTGTGGAGAATGGCTATCGGACCCTCCTGCAAATACGAGTTTCGAATTTTTAATTCCAAACTTGAGTTTGAAAATGTAAAGCAACTGTTAAAGAAGAGCATCTTTCTAAATTCAAATGGAGAGAAAGCAAGTTGTGTAACTGTTGCTTTAACGAAGCAGCTGGTAGCATATGTCAGGACAATTTGCAGCTATTAGCACCCCTTTAAGATCCTAAGAAGATTGAATTGCTGACTAATGTAGCTGGGGGTGAAGGTCACCTTTCAGGAACCCAGTGACTGCAGTGTGAGCCTCCTTACAAAACCCATCTTGCAAACTTGCACTTGGAAAAGAGCTTTCCTCTTACAACAAGTTATGTTTTATTTTAAGACACATCAAGTTTGACTGTAAATATATGGATATAGTTGTTGTATACTTACATCTATCGGGTATATATTTGTATAACTGAAGGAAAAGCACACCCTCCCTTTTTCTCCTCATCTGCCTATAAAAACCAGTTGTGGAGAAGTGAGGGTGCGGGGAATTTGGATGATAGTAGAGGAGAAACAAACGACTTATAGTTTCAAGTATTTTTTCTAGTCCTTTTGTACCTAGGAGTGATAATGTGAGGTGAATGTTTATGTTGCTTGTACAACACACTTCTATCTGCTATTTTCTTAGACAAAGGTAGAGCCTGGCTTGGTGTGAACAAACAAGAGTGCACACAGAGGAAGGAAAACTTCTCTGCATTAAAATGCAAACCTCTGTCTGCCCTGTGCACAGGAGAAACTTTTCTGATAAATTTACTTTGGGAAAATACTGTTTTTCCATGAGAGTGTGTTCACGTGTGTGTGTGGGTGTGTGTGTATTGTGTTCTGGCAGTTAAAAATATGAAAGGGGGTGTCTTCACCTTACACCGGTGGTGACCCTTCAAAATGCACAGTGCCTGGCATGTGGTAGGGACACAATAAATATTGTATGTTTGGTGTCGTAGTCAGTTTGGGGCTGCTACAACAAATACTGTGGATTGGTGGCTTACCAACCACAAGAATTTATTTCTTGCAGTTCTGGAGGCTGGAAGTCTGAGCTCAGATTTCCACCAAAGCCCGTGGCTTGGTCACTTGGCAAAGAGTGGAGAGTGAGGGAGCTAATCCTGTACGTGAAGGTTCAACTCTCATGATCTGATTACCTTGTAGAGGTCACATTCCCCAATAGCATCACATTGGGGGTAGGATTTTGAAAGGACACAAACATTCAGTCTGTGATGAAAGGGTCAGGTCAACCTCCAACCCGCCAGAATGCTAATGACCCAGTCAGGCCAGTTTTCTGAGCAGCTGGACTGCTCATGACTCAGTTATCCCTATGTGCCTTGTAGCCTGAGGCTTAATAAAAAATCTCTCACCATAGACACCTGGCACCTGCCTCAGTGGCCTGTGGCCAGACTGACCCTCCTGTACCTGGGGACAGCCCAGCCCTTTACCTAATCCATTGTCCCAGGTCACATCCTGGAACCCTGAGGCACCACCTGGAAGAATAAGAGACTAACCCCTTCCTTCTCCCCTCACAAACCCCGTGCTTTTTCTTTCAAAAATTCCACTCCTGCCTTCCCCCATGCTGAAGTCAACCCGACTTAGCCCACTTCTCAGCACAGCATCAAGTAAAGGCATTTGGATCAGATCACTCAGTTCCTCCCGCCTCTATTTTTTACACATTTCTAACACATAGTATTTGTAAAAATTATAAACCAGGGGCCCCCAACCTCCCTCCTACCCAACTGTGGATGCCACTAACCTTACTGCCTGATCTCCGCCTCTACTCTCCCTTCCCCCACCCTGGTTCATGGAAAAATTGTCTTACATGAACCTGGTCCCTGGTGCCATACAGGTTGGGGACTGCTGTTATAAACCATTGAGATTAACTAGATTCAGAATGTAGAAACTCTCTTCCACTGAGCAGTGTTTTGCTTGAGTCTACTGCTGTCTTCTAGAATGAATAATCTACAGGAAATGTGCTGGATTGCATTATTGTGTGTGTGTTTGTTTTAAAGATTTTGTTTATTTATTTTTAGAGAGAGGGATAGGGAAGGAGAGAGGGAGAGAAACATCAATGTGTGGTTACCTCTTGCATGTCCCCCACTGGGGACCTGGCCCGCAACCCAGGCATGTGCCCTGACTGTGAATTGAACCAGCAACCCTTTGGTTCACTGGCCGGGGCTCAGTCCACTGAGCTACACCATCCAGGGCACATAATTGTGTTTTAATGTGAGCTGAGGAGAGGGGAAGGCAGTGCCTCCTATGACAAGACCACACATTTCTTCCAAATGAGGGTGAGGGTTTGCACTTGGGAGGGGTGTCGAAGGGGATTGCCTTTGAGGATGGAGAGATTGGAGGGATTTACAGAGAAAGCAAAACTGGAGACTTTGGGTCATTGCTTAAGAGAACCCTTGTAAATGTCTAACTTTTTATTTACAATTCTTTCCCTTGGCCTCTGAGGAAAATTGTATTTGGTATCCAGATCTATTTTTTTCCTTAACAGTAAGTTGGTTATTTCCAGCACTTCAGAAAAACCTGTAAAACACACGGAACTTTGTTAGAGGTGACAGGCATGTGTATGAAGTGGTGGTGAAGACGCAGACAGAGGCCAGGGGCCATCTAACATGATTTTCAGTTCTACTACCATTTTTCTTGGCTTTATGGTTTTTAAAGTAAAATATAGTTCAGCAGCTAGGAAAAGAAAATCATAAATAGAGTTGTCCAGTAACATGTCAGACAAACTGACTTTGCTAAAACTTTTTGTGTTTTAGGATTTTGGCTTTGTCATTAATATTGTGGAGACGTAAGGAAATACAATATCCAATCAAAAGCCAAATCCATGGCATTGTTTGCCTGATATAAACAGGTAATTTCATTTGCCAATTTCACTGGGCCACAGTGTGCCCAGATATTTCATCAAACATTATTCTGGATGTTCCTTTTGAGGGTATTTATGGATGAGATTAACCTTTAAGTTAGTAAACTAGGTACAGCAGCTTGTCTGTGTAATGTGGGTGGGCCTCATCCAATCAGCTGAAGGCCTGAATAGAGCATGAAGGCTGCCCTCCCTTAAGAAAGAGAATTCTTCCTTCCTGATGGCCTTTGAACTAGGGATTTGGCTCCCCTGGTTCTTAGACCTTGGACTTGGACTGGAGCTCAGCCATCAGCTCTCCTGGGTCTCCAGCTTGCTGATTCACCCTCCCCTCTTCTCCCCCTCCCTTCTCCCCCTCCATTGGTTCTGTTTCTCTGGAGATCCCTGACTAATACAGCTGCCATCTTTAGTTGATGCTTTAATACAGTTACTTCCTTCATTAGTGAGTTCTCTAAAAAGGCCATATTGTGTCCCTGCTACATGCCAGGGCATGATGCTTGCTGCTGAACGTTAGGTAAACAGCACTACAGACATCACCTCTGCTTCTCCGGAGGCTCACAGACTAATTAGCAAGAGATTGATAATACAGAAACAACGTGCAAAGAATCTTATTGAATAGGAAATGGAAAGGGAAACTAAGAGACATTCTTAATCTAGTCTAGGACATGGCAAAGGCATCCCAGAAGTAGTGGAATTTAAGTTAGGCCTTGAGAGAAGGTGTTCGAGGGCTAAGCTGGAAAAGCGTATTTGCGAAGGCCCAGCACTCAGGTGAGACTTTGCATGTTCAAGGCAACTGGTCTGGCTGGGGCATAGGGAGGGAGAGGAAAGTGGTACCTGGAAGTGTCCACATTATGCTGGGCTTTTAGGCTACATTAAGAATTTGAGATTAGATTCTAAGAGCAGAGGGAAACCATGTAAAACCCTGACTCAGGAATGTGACACCATCAAACCACATTCTTGATGGAGAAAAGAAACTGCCCTGGCTACATGGTATGGAGAATGGATGCCAGAGGACAAAGTGCATGTGGAAACCACTTGGGGTGACAGAGTTGTCAGACAAGGTAGGACAGTTGCTTTGACTGGGGTGTTGTCAGGGGAAATGGAAGGATGTGGATGGTGGCATCGTTTACCTAGACAAGAAAAACGGAAGTGGAGCCGTTTTTGTGGGATAATTAAGCTCTGTATTAGAGATGATAGAATTTGGTGTTTGAAGATATTTACACTGAAATGTCAAGTGGGCAGTGGGTCTTAGAAGAAACAGAATTTGCAGTGATTAGCATGCATCAGTTAGTTGAAGTGATGTGACTAGACAATGTTAGTAAGGGCTGGAGGGCTATAGAAGAGAAAGAAAAGAGGACCCAGGACCGAATCCCGGGGACTCCCAATGTTGTCAGGCTGTGAATGAAGGGGCACATTTCAGACAGGGCACTCACTCTTTCAAGGCCGGGAGCTCTTCTGCCTGTGCAATTTGCAGTGGTTGATTAGGACCCTTACCGGAAGTAACCACTGATGATCTTCCCCTCTACACTTTGCCCTTCACCTCCAGGTTTCCTCCCTTCCCCCTTCCCTTCCTCAGTACTGCAAACACATCTCCTCATCCCCCCTTTTACCCCGAGATCAGAATAAACATTTCTTCCTTCCTCTCCAGGCGGGTGTCAGGTTATCTGGCATCAGTCAACCTCTTCCCACTCTGTGACTGCACACCCACCTTCCATGCTTGTGAGTTTTATCTAGGCCAGGTAAGCCCCCGAGGCACTGCCAGACAGAGTGGGAGGTGCTCAAAGCTTCCAACTAGAATTTGGTTTATTCTGCTGATTAATGGTCCTGGAGTGGAGTCAGGATTCCAAAAGAGAGAAATGCTAGCCCTTTTGTTATCTGTAAGTATATGCAGTCTATGAAATATCCATAAGCATAACTTTAAAAGTAGCTCAGTGCATTCTCCCACACTGCAAAAGTACATTTTTCAAGGGGAAAAGAATGAGGCTGTTTCTTACCACAATCAGAGTCCTATTATCAAGGTGAAGCCAATTTTAAAATATAAGGATTTTTAGATATAGTAACCCCTGGAAAAATGTCTATTTTAAACTTTCCTGTTTCTCACCCTTCTGGCTTTGAAGATAACCTTCACAATGTAAATTGATGCAGCAAGGGTTGGAGCCCAGAACCAAAAATTCTGATGCAATATCTCGAAGAATGTTGCAGCCTCTTTCTTCTCTACCGATCGCTAAGAACACTGTCAGTACTTAAAATGAAATAGCATTAACTCAGTCCTTGCCTTCACAGTTTAAGCTCCTCTACCAGTGAAAAAGCACTGCGTAGCCCGCTTTTCCGTGAACAGCTCCCTCTTCCCTTCTGGCACTTGACTAAAGATTTCAGAGGGCAATATATCTTACACACTTCGACTACATAAAGAAGAACAAAAAGCTACATAGCTCTGCATCCTAGAAGAAATAATAGACTTAAAGAAATTTTCAGGTTCAGTTCTATTTACCGGCAATTATTTAAGATCTAATACATATCGAGATCTGACTTAGGTAGGAAAACATAAAACACAATCACTGTCCTCAAGGGGCTTGCTGTCCAGTGAGGGTGGGTAGGGCAGATACAGAAAAACAACTACCATGTGATACATAAAAGCTTCGAAGTGGGAATGGACCTGTGATTATTTATTTATTTTCGATAATGGATTTTTCTCCACCGTGGCTACCAGTGAATGCATATTGTTTTGTGTGTTGGCGTGACCCTAAGGGCTTTAGACATGTTATCTCAGTTTATCCATACAGCAGCTGGCGAGGTGAGTTAGAGATGAGGGAACAAGCTGAGAGGACTGAGTAATGTGTCCTGGATCTCACAGCCAGTACATGGAGGGAGAGAAATTCAGCCTCTGCTCTGATTTTAAACTCCTTGCCTTAACTACTTTGCAAAACTGCTTCTCTAGAAAGACGAGTGTTGATACGGGATCTGGATGTTGTAAACTCTAGAAAGACAATCCCAATATCTCTCTCAGGGAACTGGGGAGGATGCATTTTATCGTGAATTCTTGGGAATTTTTCTTTCTTTTTTTATGCACTGTAACCCCTGCTCCAATCGCTTCACACTTACGTACTTGCCTGACAACATTTTGGTTTTCTGGAGATCTTGCTATAATTCTTATAGTGAGATTGGTTGAGAGTGACATAAAAATCATTTTTTTACTTAAACTATATTGAGTGAGTGTTTATGCCTTGCAGACAAATGGGCCGTAAGACAGGAACAAAATGATTCTCCATCTTCAGTCTTGCATGGGTGCTGTATCAACCAAGGAGTGTTTGCTATGTACTTAAAGCTAACAAACCCAGTGCAGTGGGTGTCTGTTTTCTTCTGTACAGTACCCAGTTTTCTTCTAATAATTGCCATTTGTCTGATAATCGTATACTGATTTTCTTTTGGGAAAGTGCCTCTTCTCAGTTCTTAAATCATACAATTTGTATAGAGTTGATCCCTATGTCCAGGCTTATTAAGGGATAAGAAGATTACTCAAGTGAGGTACATGGTACTCAACTGCAGGAATGTACAAGTATATATAACCCAGAAAGAGAAGTCAAGGGCAATGCAGGTCTGGAGGTGCTGAGAGCTACTCATAGAAAGGACCCATCACATGATGATGCCAACCCAGAGAAAAGCTATGCAAATTGTGGAAGGATTGACCCTTGACATTGTTTGAACCTCAGAATTCAGCTGTGTCAGCAGGAAGAATTATCATTGAACTCCTCTATTTTTGAAGACAATAACCTCCTCCCCTTCCTTTTTTCTTTAGATGGTATGAGTTGTTTTTGTCACATGCAACTCATAATGTTGACCAAAATACCTTGTGAAAATTATCTGGGACACAGAGGATCTAGAATATGCCCATGAATAATTTGCTATACATAAAATAAAGAAGACTAACAGGCATGTGATCATTAGAATACAATATAAAATGTCTTATTAAATATCAGGCTATGAAGTAGCCTAAAATTTCTTTCATGAGATGTGGGTTGTAAAGACAGTTTAGAATCTCTATTCAATATGTAGCATCTCTATTCAATCTTGAATTACCTATTTGATATTTCAGAGCACTTCTCATCTTCAACAGATATGAAGACAAAGCACCTGGGATGTGTCAAGTGAGCACGTTGAATCACACGAACATCGGGAGGCAATGTGAGGAAAAACCATTAGAAAAGCATTTGCATTTCACATTCGACAACATAAATATACTAAGAAATTATAAGAAAATGAAGCAAGCAAACACATCCACCAACAGTAACAAATAAAGGAAAAACATGACCAAACAAAAACTGAAGCCAAGAAAGATGTTTTTAAAATTGTTTATATTAAGGTTTTCCTTGGTACTTAATTGCCACTTAGAATCCTCTCATCTGTGTTATTGTCTACCATCTCTGACCTAGAAATGAAATAAATTTCAGTTCTCATGAAGGTCAACTTAATTTATCCATTTGCTTGCATCCAGGTAGTGTGGTGTAGCAGATGTGGAAAACAGAATAGAAACAAGCCCCAGTGAGCCCTGGGAGTTCTAAGAGGTCCATGAGTGGGTTTCAGAGCCATCTGTGATTCTCAAGAAATTGCCAAAAATTGTACAAATGTGCATTCCTTTGAACCAAGAAAATATATAACTTTCATTGGTTTCTTAAAGTGATCTATAACCTACAAAATGTAATTTCTTGCTAATTAGGGCCATTTATAAGAAACTATCTTAGGTATATACTAACATTTGCTATCATATTATTAGCACTTTGAAATAAATGATGGGCAATGATAAAATCTTAAATAAAGCTTAGAATTGAATGCATTTCTCTGCATAAAATAAACCCATGCAGGCCTCAGCCTATCAATCAAGTAATAATTGTTTCAGAATTTTTAGCATAAACATGTATAGCAGTTATTATCAGTATCAAAATTGTATTTTGGTGAGTTCATATTTATTAACTATTTTTGCTTCTCAGTGGATATCAGCTTTATTCTGTTTGACTGTCTTCCTCCGTTTTCAGGGACCAAGACCTCATCTACCTCCTGACCTTGACATTCCTCAACTTTACACTAGTAAAGTTCTTCTTTCTTTCTAACATTTCCAGTTTGGAAAACCCCGAAGCATACATTTGGCTGGTCTCACATACTCACTCTAGTTTCCCTGTGGAAACTAGACGCAAAGGATCCAAATCACTGGGGATCTGAGAACCTGCATTTCACAAAAGCCCATTGGGTAATGCTTCTGCCCACTAAATACTGAGAGTCACTGCTAAGGAGAATAGAAAACTAGCTAAGAAACAAAACGGTGTAAATGAAAATATGTTACTGTGGCTACTGACCCCCGATTAATTCAGTTTTGTGCTTTACTGCAAAGTGTGCGAGGGGTGCTTCTCAGACCGATTTTGTTCTAGCAAAACATTTTGAAGAAAACAACATGCAGTGGTGGAGAGTTTCAGAAAGGAAGATGGTGCTGAAATATCCCTGCTTTGAACTCTCAAAGGAAGCTTTAAAACCCCAGAAAACCTTAGATCCCTGTAAGCACAACATGCTCTGTCTTTCGAAGAAGATGGAGAGACTCTAAAAGACACATTAGCGCAGGGAACTGCCACTTGAGATGACAGACTAGAGCTGCTGTTAAATCAGTGTTTCATCAGGGGAATTTACATTTTGGTAAATGTAGATTTTCAGTTATAGCCTTAAACTAGAAGGTTTCTGATACATTTTATTGGCTGGGATGTCACAAGGTGAATACTACATTTGGAATAAGAAGAACTGGTTCAAACCCCAGCTCAAATACTCTGTACTAGTGAGACTGTAGACATGTCACTCCTCTCAGTCTCCATTCTCAAGGACATAATAGTCTTCCTTATTAGTTGGAAGACTTTGGTTTCAACCAGTAGAAACTGTGGGCCAATCATCAAAAGGCGTTAAATAGAAGTCTACCTAGAGATGTGGAAATTAAAGGGAAGGCCGAAGAATAGTTTGGAACAAAGCCTCTTTTGAGGGCTAGACAGGAGGAACTGCAGGAAAAGCTGGTACTAGGTACAGTCTAGTCAAGGCCACACAAGTGGGATGAGTAACACCCAACCACCCTTTTTCTGTGAGAAAGCATTTGTTCAACCAGGTATAGGTAGTATATTCAACTGCTCGTGCACCAGAACAGCGCAGAAGAATCCTGTCGATTTAAATTGTAGCGGCAGACAGTCACCTGGGTTTATGATCCCACCAAGGCTACAAGCAATGGGAGACACCCCATGAGGAAATAAGGGTGCAGTTAGAAAGGTAGAAATGAGCCAGGATATCCCCCAAATGACACATGTGTACTCTGCTTATCTAGTTTAATGGGACAATGTGTTTGAAAGTAATCCACGAAGTATAAAGTATTAAATGATGTCAAAGTTTTCTGAGGTTTATAGACTTAGGACAGCTGGTAATGGTCATCAGGAAAGGTTTGGCCAAGGCAGAGAGTGAATGAAGCTAGGAATTTCAGACAAAGATATATTTTTAATAGCAGGTTGTCTGTGTATACCTAGCCAGGTCACTCTCTGTCATATTTATTTATATGCTATAGCTCTTTTATTAAGAAGACCTATCTTTAGAAATATTCCTATTTATTTTACATTTTTGTTACTATTTACCCCACTAGAATGCAAGTTCTAGTAGGTTGAGAAACTTCTCTGTCTTGTTCACTTTCCTGTTCTTTGTGTCAAGGACAATGCCTGGACTACTATAAGTGTTCAGTTAATGTTGTTTGAATAAATGTTAAATACATGAGTTGTGACCTGGTTTTGGTGCACTGTGTGTGTGGGGCAGAGGCTCCATAGGAAGAGCAGACACAAGAACGTCTCCCTGCAGTCCTCTGTCTACCCAGCGGAGCCCAGCGACCTGTGCCGACTTCATTCCCTCTCCTTCCGCCTGGTTGAGTGCCTAAGCACTGGCCTCTTGTTTAGGCATTTTACTAGTTATGTTGAGTTTCAGAGTACGAACAGAAAAACATTCAACCCATCCATCCCTTTGGATTCTTGAATATTGTGCTTATTATGTTTAGATAATACATTTTTTTACTTGAAAATGTATTAATAGTCTCACAGTCTAAGCAATGTGTTCAGGTGTTATATCCCTCTAAGAGTGCCTCTGAAATGCCATTTTTGTTTTTGAAATATTAGTTTTATTTTGGAGAATAATATAGAACATCTCACTGAACAGTGAATGGTATATTGAGCTGATCATCTAATGGACTTAACAAGCCAGTATTACTTATAGAATTTTTACTGAATTCAGTTGATGGATATTTTAGCCTTGCTTTGAAAGTTAAAAGTTACCAGGAACAGGATTTTTAATGCAGTGCCTTTTAGAAGAGGTAAGGACAGATCCATTCTCTGGACTGCAGGGTCACCATCTCAAATGACAGCAGAGGCCAGTTGGTATGAGGAACTGCTGTGAAACTTCTTGCATTGTGGCCAGGCATGACACCTATCAGTGATATGATTGTCTCAGGCTGTTAGGGCCACTGTGACAGAACGCCATGGACTGGATGGTGTCAGCAACAAACATAATTTATGACAGCTTTGGAATCTGTAAGTCCAAGATCAGAGGGCCAGCATGATGGTATTTTGGGTGAGGACCCTATTTTTGGTTATAGCATCACATGGCCTCCCTTGGAGTGTGCATGGAGAGAAAAATACCACGTCTCACCCTCCGTTGACAAGAATACTCATTCCATCATGAGGGATCCACTCTCAAGACGTAAACATAACACTGATTACATCCAAAAGAACCCCTACCAAGCACCATCATATTGGGAGTTAGGTTTTCCACATGTGAATTTTGGGGCCACACAAGAAGTCAGTTTATAGTAATTACCTTTGCTTTACTTTATATTTAAGCTATTCAACAGGCTATTGTATTAATTAAAAATTCAACATACTCCCAATCAAAATGAATTTATTCCCCAAGGACAATTTCTGCCTGCATCTACTTTAGTAATTTCTTCTGCTGCCCTTTACAAAAGTATCTGAGCTAAACAAGTATTCTGAAGATGTTGCTGGTGTGTTCCTTGTGCTTGATCCGTAATTTAAGCTGGGTAGATCTGAGGGGATTATGTGGGAATCACTGCAGTTATTTTCTTCTTTTAAAATAAATGACTCTGAACATTGGCTCATTTGTTCTTGAATCAGAAGTTCAGGTTCTCCCCTCCACCCTTCTGCAGAACGGTTGTGTGTTCCTGGGGAACTATGTATTCTCTTTATGCTTTGTCTGGAGAATGAGGATAATGCTGTCCTGCTTGTCCCCACAAGACAGTAAGAGTCACACGAAATCATGTAATGGAAAAACTCCACAGAAATATGTAATCTGCTTTATAAAGGCAATGAGTTATTCTCCAGAAGAAGGTGCAGCTGGTTATAAAAAATTAAGTGTAAAATACATCATTGCCTGTAGGAATTTAAAGTCTAATACAATATATAGGCAAGAAGATAAGAGCTTGCTGCAAATGCTATTGTATCTGGGAAAAATTGTGAAATCTGGACATAAAATAAGTGTCAAGATTCTGGAAATGTGCCCATGTGCAGCAGAATTTTTGACATGAAGTAAAATAATGATTCCATTTAAAATTCTGATAACTGCTCTTTGCTGTCCTTTTCTTAGGAGGGTTTTGTTTTCTGCTCTTCCTACTCTTTCCTACGAGGTAGATAGCAGAATTTAAAAATAGGTGCGTACCTGCGTGAATCCTGAAATGAAAAGAAACCCGTGGAAAGACATCTACTCTTTCACAGCCTTTCTGAGGATTTTTCTGATGCGACCCGATCTCCGTGTTCAGAGCTTGGCTCCAACAAGGCGCCTTTGGTTCGCTGGCCTCCGTGGCGTGGCCCTCCTCTGCTCTCCAGCCGGTTATCGCCTGCTTCACGCTGCCATTCCATCCATCTTGCTTGGCAGTTTCATTATTCTTATCCTTGAGGTATTGGATCCTCTGCATATGAGGCTGTCTGGACAGAATTATTGTTACTTTGGTGGAGTTGTCTGGCTGGCTTTACTTCCAACCTCGTGAACTATCGAAGAAACCAGTGAAAGAGGGTCTCTGGTTTAACGATTTCTTTTCAGAAGATTATCAGTGGACTCGCATGCACAACTCAGTTCAGAGTGTTGGCATAAATGGAAAGCTTGTGAGTGTATTTATTGTTGTCTTTTGTAGCAGGATCTTGTACATTTTTCCATGCCAATCAAAGGGGCACTATTTAGGTACAACACTTGATGTCCTTTAAAATGGCCTAAGTATTCAGTGGGAAGGAAAGGCCTGTCCTCTCATAACTTCCTAGACCTACAGGGCTGATATCAGCTTGAGGGTGTGTGTGTGTGTGTGTGTGTGTGTGTGTGTGTGTGTGTGTGTGTGTGTGTGTGTGTGTGTGTGTGTGTGTGTGTTTGTGTATGCAGCATGTAGGAGCAGCCCCTAACAGAAGAACTAACATGAGAGACCCATGAACCTCTCCTCCCCAGTGTGCACACCCATCCAGATCCTTCCACGCAGCTGAGAGTGGCAGCAGTCCTTCCGCAGGACTGGGCAATGCTCAGTAAAACTGATCGTTTTGAGTCTTCACTTTCCTTACAAAGCACAGCTTTGGAATCAGACAAGTTTTCAGTTCAAAATTGAGTGCCATGGGCAGCTGGTCATCTTGAGTATGTTACTTAACCTCCCTGCAAATTGGGGAGGCCCCAAATAATACCTGAGATGTATAAAGTGCTTGGAAAATATTAGAAATCTGTCCTTTTTCATTCAGTGTGATGGCATGAGATGTATCTGTTCATATTTCTCATTGGACAATATTACACTTCAGAGGATTTTGCAACCTGATCTTTTCAAGATGCTTTATGTTTTTATGCATCTTAAGAATGCACCTTGCTAAATCCGAAAACAGCTCTGATCAGTAAATTTAATGAAAAAAGTTAAGTTAAATGAACCAAACTCTGAGTTCTTTTAATAATAGTCTTTTCAAAAAGACTTTCTGGATTATAGTAAGAATTATCTGAGGAAAAATATTAACTTGTGTTAACTCAATGTACTGCATGAAATATGCTGATATTATTAAACTCAACTTTCCTCTATTTGGAGCAAATCAAAGCCACCCTCAAGTAGTGAGGCCACATATCGTAGCAACACATGCTGAAGGACTTTGCAAATTTGGGGTCAACTTTCATTTAATCTATTAGAGCAAAGCTAGGTACCTAATGTACATTAAAACATCAGAGATGGGTGATAGTAAGTCCATCATTTGCTTTGATTTGAATTCATTTAAAGGTGTTCAGCACGATAAAATAATTTAACTCTGTGACTTTCTGGGAATGGGCTCCACAGTTGGAAAATTCTTTTATAAAAATGAAGAAAAAGGGGGGATTTATTAATAAGAGAGCTGGATTTCAGAGGTTCATTTACATATTTTACTATTGAAAATTGTGTAGGCAACAGTGAGAGACCTTTAAACTGTGAAAATGCTGGCTGGCATTAGTAGGGTTTGTTTGGCATCCCTTCTTTCTTTGCCCTCAGAGTAGAATATGTAACCGTTGTGACCCAACTGGTGTCCTATTAACACACTTTCGTTATCTTTCATCACTAAGCACAGGAGTAAAACACCCCCGTGCCTTCCAGGGTCTGGTGGGAAACCAACTCGGTGAAGTGGGCCGGGCAGGGTCTGCGGGCAACTGGACCACATGGGCCTCTGCCACTGTCACTGCACCTTACCTCTGGGAATTTTGCTACTTCTGAGCTTTCCAGAAAAAACTAAAAGATGTTCATTCTTTTAATGTAAAAATCTCCCTGCTATGTAAGCTACTGGAAATTAAAAACAGATTCTTTAGGGTGAAAATTTGAGGAGCACAGACCTGTGGTCTGTCTGGCCCTTTAATCGGGCACAACAGGTGACGTATCCAACCCAGATGTGCCTTTTTGTTTTATCTCTCCACCTCCTCCTACTGTGCTCCCACCTTTTAGTGCACAGAGCACCTGCGCTCCAGATAGGTCAGTTACTCATTTTTTTGGTCTTTTTTTAAAATTGTGTTTTTTTCCTATTACCATTCAGTCCCCTTATACTCCCCTCCCCCTGCAGTCACCACCCTGTTGTCCACGTCCGTGAGTTCCGTTTCCTTTTTGCTCCATCCCTCCATCCTCTATCCTCCCCCATCCTTAGCTGACATCCTGTTTTCTGTGAGCCTGTCTCTATTTTGCTTGTTAGTTCAGCTTGTTCATTAGATTCCACATGAGTGAAATCAAATTGTATTTATCTTTCTCTGATTGGCTTATTTCACTTAGCATAATGTCCTCCAGGTCCATCCATACTGTTGCAAAGGGTAAAATTTTCTTCTTTTTTATGGCTGAGTAGTATTCTATTGTGTAAATGGCCTATAGTTGTTTTTTCTACTCACCTACTTGTGGACACTTGGGCTGCTCCCATATCTTGAAGATTACAAATAATGCTGCAGTGAATATAGGGTGCATATGTTCTTCTGAATTAGTGTGTTGGGTTCCTTCTGGTGTATTCTCAGAAGTGGGATTGCTGGATCAAAAGCCAGATCCGTTGACCTGAACAGACACTTCTCCAAAGAGGACATACAGATGGCCAATAGACATGAAAAGATGCTCAACATCATTAGTCATCAGAGAAACACAAATTAAAACACAATGTGATGTCATCTCACACCTGTCAGAATGGCCCCCGTCAGTGAATCCACAAACAACATGTGCTGGTGAGGACATGGAGAAAGGAGAGCCTTTGGCACTGACCGTGGGAAGGCAGACCGGTGCGGCCACTGTGGAAAGCTGATTGCTCATCCTGACCAGAGCGCATCAGTCGCTTTTGCAGCTCCCTGCTCGTTCAGCAGTGTGTGTCTCTCTCCCAGCCTCCCTCACCCTTGTCACACACCAGCTCAACAATCTCCACGTCCTCTGCAAGTATCAGCATGTGACCCGTCTTCTGAGTTTCCTGGGAGCATCCTATCCCAGGATGGAGGAGAATTCATCGCTTACTAATCTGTATTTCCACATTAAATTGCACTGTAATTACTTACTTGCATGTGTGTCTATCTCATTATTACCCCTCACCTCCACACATTCAAGCTGTTGCAGGACAGAGAACACAGTTGCTGTGGAGAAAGTGCACAGGATTAATCTGGCCACCAAAGAGCCTTCCTGATTTGTGTTCAGGGCACAGTTGCCACCTATTGTCCTTGGGGGAAGGCTACCTCATGGAGACATGAGCCAGGTTTGCAGGCTGCCCACCAGGACTGCTTGGCACTTGGAATTTCTGAGTCAGGTTCCATGGGGTGGATCGCTCATAATCTTTTTGTTTTCTCAGGCTGATTTCATCATCTTCATTCAGTACAAGCCTGGATTTTCTTGTCTGCCAACTTTAGTCCTGGTGTTGGCACTCACATAGGGAAGCTGTAATCAGGAGATAGGGGAGGAGGAGGCCTTCCATGATACCACTTGGATAAGTAACTTCAGCAATGTGGTCTCCACAAACAGCCCATTCTTAGACGTATTGCCGCTCACTGTGGTTACTCCAGATGCCAGTCTTGAAAGGTTTCTCATTCCAACCAGTCTGGGAGCATTTGATGGGGGCAGGAGCTAAACCTTACTAACCCTTGTCTCCTCAGTGCCTGACAAAAACAGAAGGAGCCCAAATTCGTGTTACATGAATGGTCTACAGGGAAGAATGACTGTGCAAGCTGAAGGATTTTGTCTTCCATCGATACCCAACATTCCGTGATGCGGGCTGCCAAACCCCAGGCTCCGTGACCAATGGCACGTTTCCTAGACAATACGCCGTAAAGACCCCACCACATCTGCACTCCCTTCACATTTTAGGCCCAGGGAGCCAAGAGAACTTGCGGTGGTTTGATTTTATTTTCCCTCAGCCCTCACTGAACTTGGAGTTTACCTGTTTGTGCAGCACAGTCAGGGATCTGCTCAGGGTCAATGGCTGTTCTCACCACAATATCCTTGCCTCCCACTTAGAGATTATAGGTTTTAAAAGAAGATTGAACTTTGAGGCCAGAAAGTCATTTTGAGTACGTGTGAAACTGGCTGATTATATTGTAGTATTTCTGCTTCTAGGGTTTTCTAAAGACACTTAAAAGAGAAGAAAAAAATATCAAAATGATAATCGAGTTCATAAAATAGCAATCATCTATTGGTGGTCGGTACCAAGCACTTAACAGAAGTGATACAGTTAGGCTGTAGCTTCTTTGTGACTTAGACGTCTCAGACGAGGGAAGTAGACCCCTGCAGGTACATGAGCGCCTGCGTGTCCATCTGGCTTTAAAGTCTGATCTCATTCTATGACACCAACGTCTGGGACTGCAGTGTTGTCAATTGTCTCCATAATTCAAAATCCACAGTAAATCATTCCAGCTCCATAATTCTCTAAATTAGGAGCAGTTTTAGAGTTATGGAGCCCTCAGCTGAATTGTTACTAACTAGCTGCAGAATTATCAAACTAGTTTGTATGTAAACTAGGTTGCTTTTATTTTAAGGTGGTAATTATGATGTTCTCAGACCTGCTACCAATTTTATTTTTATTTTTGAGAAGTTTTATGAATATGACACTTAATTGACTTCACAACACAAGTCTTTATGCTTCTTTCCAGTGGATCATGGCTTCTATTTCTCTCCTTTAGTAGTTATGATCCTTGCTTCAAGAAAATCCCAGTTCATGGGAAAAGAGAATTCTTTCAAGCATTTTTAGGAGTAAACTAGGCCGGACAAAAAGTATCTACCGATTGGTATACATTTCATGTAAGTGTAATATGCCACATCAATCCATGACAGCTGCTGAAGATTCCTAGATTTAGGATGGAGTCTATATTGTATGAATCCATTGGAAACGTTGCCCTATGAACACCCCAGAAATGTAACTTTTTCATAATTGCTTAGTTATCTGTTTGCAATGACAAAGAAAGTCAGTGTTACTATTGAAAGCATTCACATTATTGCCTTAAACTTTTTATAATTTTTTTAAACATTGTCTTACATAAGTAGATGCTTACTCTGGCAAATGCAGAATCTCACATTTTGCAGTTGAATTCATAGGTAAAGTGTTCTCCTGAGGCAACTCGAGTCTCCAAGCATTTTCATATTCTTCTGACCCACACTTAACTATTACTAACTTATTCTATTCTTGCCACTATAAAGTGAAAAAGTCAAGAATAAAATTTCAACATAAAAATTTCAACTTAAACACATAAGGGAATAAAAGTGAAGAACCACAGCAATTATTTTCTAAGATGTAAAGAAAATGCAAATGAGAACTCTCTGTGAGCTTATGAAAGATATATGAAACAGGATAAAGCAACCATCTGTTAAAATCTAAAAGCAAAAATTTGGTTAGTTTATTCGCTGGTCTTAATAAGCTTGAATGTTGTTAGTTTACATGCAAAGAATTTCAATCTAAAGTCAACTCTTCATTATTTTTCAATCAGCATTTCAGGATCAGTGTCAGATCACTGTATCTCATGCACAGCAGAAGGTGGACCAGATGCTGAACATTAAATTAGCAAAATAACAAGGCAAAATTCTCCTTGAAAGCTCTGATTCCCTCCTTGTCTGCATCCCACACATAAAAATTGGAGAGTGCAAAAAAGAGAGAGAAGAGGAGAGGCTGAGGTGGGGGGAGGAAGGGAGGGAGAGAAAGAGACCGAGAGAGTTTGGAATAGACTGTAGTAGTTTTATTGTACTGGGTTCTTGTTTATGCATTTAACCTGGTTTTCTTCACATACTGTGTGTGCAGTAAATAGCTGGCAGCCGGTAGTAATTGCTCTATTACTTCTCTAAATGTTTTTTGTACTTTTTAAAGACTAGTTCACTTGACAACCTGAATTCATAACTCAGATGCTACTGCCTCTCTTTAAAAGATAATTTTCTAGGTTCTCCATTTTCTATTATACCCTCTCCACTATATATATAAAATTTCTTTTGAAAACAGCTGTTGGCCCAGTTATAGGCATAGTCAGGAAAGAAAGTTGTTAGTCTTTTTTTGAATAGAAAACTTACATGTATAGATATTGAGAATTAAGTCTTTCATTCCAATTCAGTCATCCTAATTTTAGAAGCTAATCAACTTGATCCTGATGCTAAATGGTGAAGTTCAAATACTTTCCCATCTTTAATGAGTTTACTCTCTGTTGAATATAACAAAAAGGGGGCAGAAATATACATGTTATGTTTCCCAGAGAGGCCATTGTATGGGGCCAAGACTACGTATTCAGAGTTGACTTGGTGAATTCCTAAATATCTTTTGGAAACATTGTTAGATGGATAATGCATATGAATTGTCTTCTCTAAATTTGTTTTTTAATTGAAATGTGTCCAGAATCTTCTTAACTGTGAAATATTATACTGCAGTCTGTTGATCGAGATTGATGCCGGGCACGTGGGGCACATTTTAAACAAGAAAGAATCTTGTTTGTTGTTTGGAATGCGATGGCTAATGCACCGGAAACAGATTGCACAGACATTAAACTTCTGTCCACACATCTCTGTGCAACAACCCAGATAGTAAATATTTGCCGTGATGATTGCTTTTGCTAAAGAGGTGCAAACTGCCATGGCTCCAGTTTTTTTTTGGTGTTCTTGTTCTTTTTTAAAAACACTTTGACTTGAATATAAACACTGGCAAAGAAATTGTATCCTTTTAATACACATTTTTGGAACCTGGTTTGGTGGTATGCTGCTGGCAGAAACGCTAGAGTATAATCAGTCTGCTAATATATTGGAGCAGAAGGTCATTTCTTAAACTGACCCTGCAGCCCTCTTGTTAATGTCCGGGGTGAACTGAGCGGAATGGTGCCATTGCCATTTTCCTCCTATGAAAGGTCCCAATGCCTGGAACAGTTTGCGTGCGTGATTCACGTTTCCATGTTTTCCAGTGACCCAATGATGCATGGAAAGCTGAAGTAAAATTCCCGCTTCCCCCAGACAGAACATGCACATTCTCACTCTTTGAACATCTGTTAGAGACAGAAGGGTACTGTGGTCGATGGAAAGATGATAGCTTAGTGTCTTTTTGGTGGTTTGGTTTCTAACAAATTATTCCTGCTAGTGCTCCGGGGACCCATCAGCAACTCTATATGTACCTTCAGGAGGAAAAGGGGGAAGGAGAGGCAGCTTAGCCTAGTATTACCGACGATATTTACTCACCTTTCCTCTGCTCTACACTAAGCTCATAATTCCAGAGAAGTATTTGAGTGATTTATATTTGAATCAGAGCTCTGTACTTCAATGACACTTTATAAAATCCTCTTTTCTCTTTCAATTTTTCACAACCCTTGATGGTGCCTGATCCCTCATTTCCTCTCTTTACTACCTGTCTTACCAAGCCCCAAACCATGAAGTCCAATATTTTTTTGAAGCATCTCCTTTCGTCCAATTAGATATCACTACACTTATTTTCCAAATTCAGAAAGATAGGACCCTGGAGACTGGGCTTACCAAGAAAATGCCAATTGAAAGGGAGCAGAGAAGAGGGAATGTAAAGAGGGTGAGCAAAAAAATAAATAAATAAATAAAAAGACCAAATTCTCTATAACTGGAGGTGACTTAAGAAGGCTAGACTCAGTCAAACATTAAATTTCTTTTGTCTCCATCAGAGTAATTTTTACCTAGGATCAGGCCCATTAATATGGATGGCAACATACTGGTTCAGCCAGATAAAAACATCATGCCTATAACTCATGGTGTGTTCAAGAGTAATTCAGTGATATGAAAATAGACATTTGGGAAAGTATAATTTTGACTTTCACATGGAAGAACCAAGACATTAATTCTTAAGTCATTCTGGAGTTACAATATACAGTTTCCCTTTACACGGAAACTGTAAAGTCCAATATATACAGTTTGGACTTTATACTGTAAACATAACTGAGACGATGGCCACTTCCCTTTCTTCTAGAGAATCTTTGCCTTTCCCCACCTTCTATCGTCTGTCTTGAAGCTTCTGAAAGTCAGTGCACACGGAGTTTCTGAACAAGTTGTCTTCCTTCCTGACTTGGTCAGCTGAACTAGAAGACTTAGAAGAAACATCAACATTTCTTTTAAATGTTCTTCCTGGAGTCTTGACCTAGTTATAAAGGTTAACTTCCCATTTCTTAGGCTCCAATGCCTGCTGAGCCCTCTTGGTTCTCACTTTGTATTTACAGATCCACACTGAGCTCCTATCAGGTTCCAACCACTGCACTAGGTTAAGCTTATATCCATGATGTGTCTCTGCCAGCGTTTTGCCTTTAGACTGAGAACTGGTGTTCGTTAGTTCCCTCACCCCTACCCTGATAAAATATGCTGTCCTAGTCTTTATCTTAAAATCCTCCTAAGAGCAGAGAAAATGTTAATTAAAGGGCTAATCCCTTTCCCCTGCCCACTTCTGCCCTATAACATTTTCATTTCTGAAAGCAGTTTTTAATGTTCTTTGCTCTCAGGATGAGTGCTAGATTTTATCGCATTTATTTTTCTTTTGTAAGCATGTATAGCTTTTTTGATGCAAATACAAGATTACTGTCAAGTTTGTTTCTAATTTTGAGCAAATAGCATGAGTGTGTGTATAAGTCATGTGTGGAGGACAAAATCATAACTTACTCAAAGCCTCATCTGCACCGTGAGATCTATCTGTCTGTGGTAGCCTTAGTTCCCCCAGAAGCAAACCCTGAGACAAGTCAAGGACTTAAACGTCCGTAGTTTGTATGGTAGGTGCAGGAAACCTGAGGGAAGTGGGGAAGAGACACAGAGAAAGAAGTAGCCTCTGCTATCGGTAATTCAATCTCAACACCACTGGGAAATTCTGAACAATGGTATAAAACATACACCTGATTTGCTTGCTAGGTGAGCTACCTGGGTATTTCATAGCAACTCCATTTAGCCATTGGTCAGGCTACAATTTGGGGTGGAGGTGTTAGTTCTGTGGTACCTGAGACTTGCTGGGGGTGGGCATGGCAATTTTCCAGAGACTCCTGGGCAAATGGAAGCAGATACTGGCAATTGGCACTTGTACAGGAGCAAATCGAAGTCACAAGACCTGAGGGATACGGGCAGGGAACCAAGAGCAGCTGCTGCAGGCTGAGAGTTCCCGACTTCATTTTCCTTATTTCCAGTTATCTGGCACATGTAAAACACGCAGCTCTCTGGGCTCATTGTAGGTTCTTGAAACTTTACTTCCTTCTTATTCTTTCCAGTAAAGAAAATTTCTGCATCATGAAATAACTTTTGACATGATTAATACCTGAAAACTTACCATCAATGACAGAATTATTTCAAAACTAGTCTTACTGAGTAATACTCAAGGGTGTTGTGTATTTTATCAAAACCATTTTAGTAGGGTCTAGTGTGGCCATGCTTCTTATGATTGGAATTTCATTTTATGTTTTTAACACTTAGGACAGACATATGTTAAGGACCCTATAGAATTATAAAATGCTAGCGCTGAAAAGGACATGCAGATTATGTAATCAGTCCCCTCCCCACCTGGCAGCTAGTTAGCAGATGAAGGAACTAAGTGTCAGTGAGAACCACCTGCCTAAAGTTGTGAATATAATCTTTTCTTTCTATAACCTTACATGACACTGGAGAGAACTCTGAGTCCATGGTAAATATTTTACTTTTCTTGGGCTGAGTATTAGATCATAAACTTCTAGAACAAATACAAAGGTCTCTGTGCTTAGAGTTATCGTTGGTCATGTCTTGGAAGTTAAGCTCCTTGTTCCCAGGGTATCTTTTCTCCTTGAAGCAGTGGTACCCCAAAGATAGCATTTCCTTTTCCTAATGCCTCATACATATTGTTCAGATGGTCTACTTTTTTTTTTATTAACATAAACTTGAATTTCATCACCCATGCTTTCCTTGTACTCACCCAGTCTCCTGGCCCCATTTGACATTCAACACACCTGTTTGATGCTTTAGTTCTTATTAATTTTACTTCTAGAAAATTCCTTGGACTGGTTTCTATTGCAAAGACTTATTAAAACTGAGAAGAATAAAGCATATAAGCAAGTGGGATTAAGTTCCTCCCATCTTGATCCTCACTAGATATTTAAAATTGGTAATAAAGAAACATTGATTAGATTCCCAGACATTCTAATATGGAATTTCTTTTTATTTTACTCATGCTTTTCAGCATGGAGACTATAGAGCTTGTAAATGTTTTCTTGGAAATTCTTGGAGGTCTATTAGAATTACTGTTTTAAAAAGTTATCTTAGAAAAATAGTGTATGTTGTGGTGACAGCCAAAGGGAGGGAGGGTGGGTGGTAGATAGAGGTGGACAATGGGGTCAATGGGGACACAAAGAGACTTTGCTTGGGGCAATAGGTGCACCATTGCAGGGGGCAGATGCTATTTCATTGAGTTGTACCCTTGAAATCTGTATGATTTTATTAACCAATGTCAGCCAAATAAATTCAGTATAAAAGATTACATTTTATGTAGAATAAATAAATAAATAATTTCCTTAGATGATAATGAAGTTTTAACTGTTAACACAAATTTTTTTTGTAAGGATGACTCTAAATTAAAACTTACACATTCTCAAACAAATACAGTAATCTAAAAATTAAAAAAGATGGCCAAGAAGAATCTCAACTACATGGAAATTAATGAGTTCATTCCCAGTTTACTCTTGAATTCAAGGAAAGGTAGTGAACATTGCAGACTTATTAGAAAACAATGACATGAGACACAACAGGCCCAGACTGTAATCAGAGCCCTAATGCTGACACGAGGAAAGAAGAAAAAAAAAAATAAAGGAATTAAGAAGTTAGGAAAAAGAAAAACAAAAGAAACAAGAAGAGAAAAATGGGGATAAAAGATGTTATTTATGAAGAAGAAAGTAAGATCGTACAAATTTAGTAGAGGAAATAAATAAATACTAATTCAGCTCTTCTAATGACAGTAAAATTATTAAACCCCTTAAAGTCTAAAAAAATGACAGAGAGTAAATCCTGAAAATAACCAAAAAGCAGCACCTATGTGTTTGTTGAATCATGAGTTTATGGAGCGGGAAAGGTATGCTTGGTGTTGTACCGAGCACCTTATTTCATTTTGTCTTCACAAACACCCTTTGAGATGGGCACTGCTTTCACCTGCATTTTACCTGTGGAGAATCTGAGGCCTGGGGAGATGACAGAGAGAGAAAGTAAGGTGTGCAAGATTGCACATCGTGGGGGGGAGGTCAGGCATTGCAACTCCAACATCTCCACTGTTAACCTTGGCCTTCTGACAATGGTTCGCATTTCCTTTGTTGTAGTTCCGATAGGAAACTCCACTATGATTTTATAAATCTCCCTTTTAAGACTTAAAAAAAGTTTGATTTTGCAAATGTGTGGAAGCACCTCCTGCAAATATGTGAAATTTAGTATCTGCTGGGGTTGGTGAACTTGAACTTTCAGCTCCAAGGTTCTGTGGTTTTCTGGTTAACACGATGTAAGAGGGGATACATTCTCTTACCTGTGAAGTCTGTCCGTTGCTGTGGAGTCATGAATAACAGGTGGCAAATTCAGTAACATGAATCCTTAAAAATTGTGTTTCTTCCTCCATCTGCTGAGCAGTCTTTTTAGGACTAAAGAACAAACTAATATTCAGTGAGGAAAAAGTACTCCCATGGTCATAGATGAAAGTTTAAACTAGATTTTTTTCCTAAAACTCTATTATTTTTCTCTTCACACTTAATATGCTCATTACCTTGAACATCCACACTTTCTGAATCAATTCAACACCCTGCTTTTTTGTTGTTGGTACAGATATGATATCTGACTCTAATTCAACAATTGGAACTTCCATGACCACCACAAATACAGTTGATAAACTCTCTCAGCTCAACATATAAATTCTTTCAGGGCAAGGTATTATGTTTTAGATTATGCAGGCACAAATTCCTAATATTTAAATAAATTTTTTCTTGTTTCCAACATTTCAGAACACTCTTTGATAAAAGGTAGGGTGTTACATTGTAGAAATGAAGTCAAATAATTTTGGAAGAAACATAGGGTCTGTTCTTTAGTTGAATGCCAGTGACCATCTGGCCTCCATGAAGGGAAATCTCCAAAGGAACAGCATGAAGGGTAGTGAAATGTTTAGAGCAAGGTAGTAAAATGCATTAATTAGTTATTAAGAGAGTAGGAAATAGCATGGGTGTTAAGTCCAACATTTGATTTAGTAATTATAGAGTTGGCCAAAAATATTTAAGGAATCATTTTAGAGATGAAAGCTACTAACGCAAGCTACTAAATTAGATGATACAAATTCTCAAACAAATACAGTAATCCAAAAAAAAAAAAAAAGATGTAATGTAAACTACTAATTCTTGTCTTGATTTTCCTTATGCATTTGAAGTGGTTGGCAAGAAATGGCTGGCCCACAGTAGGTTCTCAAATATATACTTGAAGGAAGAAAAGCTGATTTACTTACGTTAGTGAAATATATTTGTGCAGAGTAAACATTTTGGAGCTAAGTCAGAAAGGGTTTTCTCTATTTGTTGGTATCTGCATGTAATAAAATTAGCTGAGTTTTTCTTAGGACTCAGAGTGGCTCAGTAGAAAGGCACAGGTATAATCATGGGTTAGATGATCTTTGCAACAGTAATGAAGCCAATAAACTTGAAAGATTAAAAGAGATTCACTTCGAAAGAATTACAGTGGGCTTTGTCAGTGTAATTAAACTATATGTTTAATATATTTTAAGTCTAGTGGCAAAAGGCTTCTTTTTGTGAGATTGAATTAGAAAATTTTGATTTAGAGCACCATGGCATGTTATGGAAATATTTCTTGTAGGCTTGCAAAGATTTTAAATCTAGGCTCCTTTCAGTGAAACATGGATTTTTAAAGGGCATGTAAATATATCTCTTAATTTTCTGACAGTACAAAAAAAATCGAATGACCTATGCATTAGTCATTAGAGATGCATTTCAGTTATAACCCTAAAGTTGTCCCATGGAAAAAGAATGGGTGAAGGAGGGTACTAAAGTTTTAGAATCTTAAATGTCACATTGCAGGTGATTATTAATTCAAAATATTTTTAGCTGAGGTCTTCATAATCAGAGCTCATCAGACTATTGACTACACTCAAGGGCTAAATAATTAAAAGGAAGAAGTCAACATCACAAGGTAAATTTACCTAATCTCTGTGATTATTTTTGTCCATGTTGTTAGCTTTTATGACTTTTTGGGATGTAACTCTTGGCTTTTACAGTTGACTTGCTAGACTTTTCAAATAAATGTATTTTCTAACAAATTTCAGAGACTGATAAACTCAGGCTCAAGTGACTGTACTAGAATATTTTGTCCTTAATCAGAAAATTGTAGCCAAAAGAATAAAAGTAACAATCCAACGTTTAACTTAATTTGACTTTAAAGTGGTATTTCAATAAATGATTAAGGTTTTCAACAAGAAACCATTGTTCCCATACATTTAAATCTGAAAGCACAGTGGAAAGAAGGATTGAGACAAAGTGCCAGTGGCAGTTCCCACGTTCAGTAAACTAATAGTAGGTTCGGATTATTGATGTTCACACCTGCACACTTTCTTTAGAGTGACTTTAATTTCTTCAGTGGGTCCCATGTATGTATCTTAACTTTAACTTTAAAGATAACATGGAAAAAACGATCCAGAAGAATTGTGCATTTTTGCTCCTTTATTAAAAATCCAAGAATTCTAGCTCTGACCTACCTACCTATTTCAATAGTTTGCTTAATAAAGGGTTATGCCAGGGATCTTAAGGCCAGTTGAAACTTGGTGAAAGGAAAATCTTCTTACCAATTGATGCCCAATTAGATTGAGGCCTGTTGGATCTAGGTCAGTTGAAAAATCTAAGCTCATTGGCTCTTATTTCTTTAGTTTATCATTTAAATGTCATTTTTTAAATTAGGAAATTATTATATGAGGTCTGTCCAGAAGGTGTCTGTTGGGAACCACCCTGCCTGGTTTCAAAAGCTGTAACAACCCCCCTCCGCCCCCACCCTGCCCCACCATGGATAAGGCTGTGACTGACCTTTGGACCATAAGCCACTAAGGAGACAAATCTTATCTCCCTGGCAGGGGTGCCACTTCTGCTCCTTTTTCTTCACCCTGCCTGGCCCCCAGTGCTTGATCAGTTAGCCAATGACAGGTAAGATTCCCCAAGCGGGGAACAACCTAAGACAGGCACGATCATGGGGAGGTCCCAGGGAAGGACTTGGGGGATTATAGCAAAAGGGGGTGATGGACCCTCGCCCCTTGGCTTTGACATAGCCCGAGTCCTCATTCTGTCTTCCAGAAGTCTCCTAATCTCTTGCCTGCCTTGTTACCCCTGCCTGACTTAAGCCTGAAACAATGCCGGTGGTGGGTGCAGCCCTGTGCTGGAACTGGCGGGTTCCTAGGACATTCAGGCCTAAGAAAGAATATGTAAAATCCTGTGAAACCTGCATTGTTTAGAATGCTCTCAATTAAATGATGAGGGTCCAAGTAAGAAGTGAGTTCGTTCCTCAAAGTTTTATGGCTCTTTATGGCTATCTGATGCTGACTCAAAATAGGCCCTCAGAGTTCTTATCTATTGTTTGATCCTTACTGCCTGATAATGATTAATGAGCTTTACCTATATTCCTGTGCAAAATGAACCCAATAAAAGGCCACTGAGGAAAAGGCTCTTGGTCCTTCTCCTTCTAGAGATCGGCCACCTTTCCTCCCCAAGCAGATCATGTCTTGGTAGACTTATTCTCATCTGTGGTGGCTGGGGGTGTCCTGTGGGGGGAGCCCCCACCAGGTATTCAGCATGTAATATGAAAAATAGACACCTCTGTTGAGGAAGATACAAGATACAAGAAACATTACACATAGGACAATGATGCTTCAGTCTTCTTCAAAGCAGGCACCTTGGGACCTGACACCATTCTCCCAATTGCCATCAGCTGCCCTGTCATATTTTCTTGAATCTCACTGATGATCTGAAATCTCTTCCTTTTCAAAGGTGGTTATAGTTTTGGGAAAAGCTGGGAGTCGCAGGGTGCCAATCTGGGCTGTAGGGGAGCTGAGTTACCTGGGTGATTTGATGTTTCACCAAAAAATTCTGCATGCAATGTGATGCATAAATGGGTGCATTGTCGTGATAAAGCTGCCAGTCACCCACATGGGCTATGTTGCCCATAGCTGCAGCCTTCTGCAGAGGAAAGTTCAAGCTTAATGCAATATGTGATATAGATTCGTTACTCTACTCACTCAGTTATTTTGAATGCAATGGCCACACAGTACACATGCTCACTCAATGTCATCTTTCATCCTCACTGACTAGTACACTGAGGTCATCATTGTTCACACATGTGCATTCTAGTCCACTCTCCTTGGCTGCCAAATTACATCAGTATATACACTGTTATATTAATAATGGCTGAACTTTTTCCAAACAGACCTCTATACTCACTGTTTCCAGTGAAAAATGGAGCAAAGATGCATAAATAGGTTATTCCCACCCCACTCCTTTCCTGCCTTGATCAATGTTAATGGCATCAGGTGTATCATTTCATAACTTTCTGCTTCCTCATACAAAAGTATGAGTACATGTCAAAAAAGTGTATGCTTTATTGGTGTTTATTTTTATAAAATGCATCACATTAAATACGCTTTCCTGAAAGTCAGTCTTTTCCTTTAGCAGTATGAGTAGCCTTCTCAAGACAATGGACTAGATCTAATTATATATCAGAGACACCAGGATGACTTGTTAGGACCCAGGTTACTGAGACCATCCTCAGATATTCTGATTAAGTAGGCCTGGCTGGAGGCCAGAGCATATGCATTTCAAGGAAGTTCTTGGGTGACGCTGAAGCTGTGGGTCCAAGGCCACAGAGAGAAGACTGCTGGTCTCCCCTATTCTTTTTGATAGCTGGGGACTATTGCCTACAGTAGGTATGCTTGATTTATCCAACCATTTTCCCTCTTGATGGACCTTTATTTTTCTTTTATTTCACAGTTATAAAACTGTTGCAGTAGGCATCTTTGTTCATGTAACACAGAGTTTTATTTCTATGGGATAAATTCCTAAACTGAGATTACTAGGTCAAAGACTATAAGCATTTACACTTTTTGAAGCTATTGCCTGATTATTTTCCAAGATGGGTCACTGCAATTTACAAATTACTACATATCAGAGATTACATATCTGTATTTCCTCGTGTGCTGTATTTTCACTGTATTATTATTTCTATATGAGATGAATGAAAAAAATGACATATTGTTGTTTTAACTTGCATTGCCCTAAGCCCTTGGGGTTAAGAGAATTCATATAAATATACTAACCACTAGGATATCTTTTACTGTCTTTGTCTCACTGTCTATTTGTATCAGTTACTTTTCTTTTTCTTAATTATTTCTGGAGATCTTTGTATGAAAGGAATATTAAGCCTTTATTTACCATAGGCATTGGAACACTTTTTTGCAGTCTCTCATTGGTCATTTAACTCTGCTTATGATGTATTTGTCATGAGAGGGGCTTAATTTTTATGTAATGAAGTGTTGCTTAGGGCCTGGATGTCTTTTATCTTGCTTAATATAATCTTGTATGATGCAAGGTAATATAAATATTCTCCTAAAGTTTCTTACAGCGTTTTAGCTATTTTCTGTTTTGCATCTATACATTATTTCATCTGGGATTAATTTTAAACTGTTATATGAAATCAGGACCCTTTTCCCCACTTCAGGGGCTGGGGGCATTTTTCTCTTCAATGTAATTCCTTCCAGGCCTTGTGGGTCCATAGAACCGCAGGTGGCAAGAGAGCAGGTGCAGGCTCTCTGAGAGACGTGCCCTCGTATCTACCTGCTGACTTCCCTCAGGGAACCCAAAAACTTGAGTCATTATTTGAGACCCCAGACATCAGCAATCCCTCTCCCCTGGGTGGCTTCTTGGCTTCAAAAAGACACCCAGGAGAAGAGTTTCTTAGTGAGTCTTGGTCTCTGAAGACACCTGAGAGATATTGTATGTCCTGTTCACCATGGCTCCTGTTGTACTACTTAGAAAAGGCATTTGAGTGGATCAGGAATCTGTGTTCAAGCTGTCCTTTTCTCAGAACACAAACACTACATAACTAATATCTGTGTAGGGTCTTTGGGGGGAAAATCAGTAAGCAGAGATTAACAAAAAGAAGGCAGAAAAAACTAACTACATTTCAACCATCCAGAGGCAGACTCTCCAAGCCTCTTGGTGCACATCTGTTCAGAATAAATAAGTAAATAAGTAACAGACAAATACATACATTTACATGCTGTTTTTAATCTCCCCTACTTTTTTGACATTTTATTTCTTTCCAATTTATTGATGTCATATATACATTTAGATAAATATCACTCTAGTTATACAGTCTTATGAAGATTTAATATTATTTCTTTCTCATAAATTCCTAGAACAGTGGTTGCCCAATCAATGTGTATATGTATTTATATTTTAAATTTTTCTAAATTGCCCTCCAAGAAAATTCTAAAGATCACACTCCCATCATATATGAGAATGTCCATCAATCCATAACTCTGCAGAAAAAAGTTCCTGTGACCAATACAAATCCAGTTTCTTTTTTTAAAAATGTGTGTTCCTTCAATGGTAGATGTTTATTTTTATTATCTGGCTTCTCAGGATTGATTTTTCCTTTTATGGGTAAAAGAGCATTGCCCTTTTTTTCAGTCTTGGGGGTATGTTTCACATTGAACTTCCCCTGCTCCAGCTCTGGACTCCTGTGAGCACATCAGTATATGTTATATTCTTATTCTCTAGGACTGAGTGAGTAACCCGAGCAAGGTTTTTGTTAATTTTTTTGAATCGAGTTTGGAGTTTTATGACAGTGAGAGAAAAGTTTTTTTTTCTCTCTCTCCTTTCCTAGGATTTTGATAACCACAGGGAAATTGCTAGCAGAGCAATGGATGGAGAAAAACAAAATGGGGGAGACAGGAAGAGAGAAACTGGAGGAGCGAGACAGGTCCAGCTACAGCTGAAGCCAGGGCTACTGCTGAACTTTGACCTAACTAGGCCCAGTCACTGCCACTGGTGAGTGTACCTTCCTTTTACTCCTTTGTAAGGGCACTGATCCAGCCCTTTGTTTTCTATTTTATAATTGTTATTCAATCATTTAGAATGTACTCATAAGCTTTAAAACTAAAGTAATTCATTGTTAGTCATCAGACATCATTTAGAACCAAACAAACACTGGTTTGTTATTTTCTTAGCCTTTACTGTAACAGGTTCACACAAGGTAGGATGTTTGTCTCCTTGATAATGTAGAGAACAGATGTAAAAAGAGACCTTTGTTCTCATTCCTTCCCTACCTCTGAGCTTTGGCTATTATATTAGCAATCTCACAGTGACAAATGATTTGAGTTCCCTGGTCACCTCATTAATCACATTAATGATGCCAGAAACCAAAGGAAGGTAGAGAAGCCACTTGCCTATCATCTAATGTCTTTCCGTTAGGGACCCGAGAAAGTGGTTTTAAAGACATTGATGCTGACAACTAATAGGCAGTTGATATTAATTCTGCTGAAAGCAATAATGAAGCAGCCAGATTCCAAACAAGCCAGCAGTTACCTGGTGGGACCTCAGATGAAAAGGTGTTGGAATTTTAAAACATTCAATATACTTTTTGCTTAGATGAAATTACTTTAATGCAGAGGTATTGAGAGTGGGCAGAGGTTGGGGAGGAGACAGATTGGGTTTCAATCATTTATCAATATTTAATTTATTTTCCAGGGAAGTTCCCTTGAAGATTGGATAAAATATTATTGTTTGAAAGATAACCATTAACTCTGGGGTGATATTTATTTGCACAGCTGATTCCTAGGCTTGATGGAGCCCCCAAAGTTATTATTGGATCAGATATGAAAATGCGACAGGGTCTCATTTGTTGAAGGAATGGCCAAGAGTCATATGTTAGGATAAGGCTGACAGCTTAATGTTGAGGAAGGGTTTAAACCCATGCTATAACACAGACCATCTTCTCTCATGCATTCCAACCAGGAATTTATACTTTGGGTCAGTGCGGCATTTGACTGATAAGGTAGAGCCTTGGTTTAATTTGATTAAAGATAGGTGAGTACAAAAATGCTAAAACATACATCAGCATAGCATTAAATTATGTGTCAACAAAGGGAGTTATACAACCCTCCCCCAAATGTAAAAATATACTACAGTGACTTTGATTTTTTTTTCATGCCATGTGGATAACACATTGAGGACACTAAGGGTATTTCAACCTCTCTCTCTCTCTCTTTTGTATCATAGTGATTAATATTTGGTTAAATTGTGTTTAACCAAACACTATTCTAAGAAAGTGTTCATGATACATGCCATATACTGTATTAGACACTCACGATACTGATAAAACAAAACTTTTCTTCAATTTGTCTTCCTTGGAAAACCACTGTACTCTTAATTCATTCATTTTTAAAATATTCTAGATAGTCTTATAGAAAGTAGGAATCTAATAATAAACACGATTTACAAATTTCCTGTCCCTATGTAATGGACGTTCTTGTAGGGACAAAAAGGCAATCAACAAATAAACTAGATCATTTCAAAAAGGGTTAAGAACTTTAAAAAACCATAAAGAGTTGCCTTAGGATAGGAGATTACTTTAGATTGGTCAAGTTAAGAACATTTTTCTGAAAAGATAACATAAGAGCTGAAACCCAAGGAAAAAGGAGTGAACTCTGACAGCTCGAGGAGGGAAAACCATTTCATGTGGAGGAAGGTGAGTTCAGAGCAGAAGGGACTGAAGTTTTGAGGCATGGTTGCAGAATGTGAGCCTTAACAGATAAGCAAGTCCAGCTCATAAAGTCTTCTATAAGATGGTAAGGAGATTATATTTGATTCTTAGCATAATTTACCTACTTCAGGGTAGTCTTCTCCTGTCTTTACAATAGAGATAATAGTACAAGACTGGGGAGCCCTAAATTGCTCCTGTAAGGGTTGTGTCAGATTATATTTTCAATGGAGGAAATTAGGAACATCCACATGTTTGGTACATCATGGTCCTAGCTATCATGGATGCCTCTAGTTATATCCTAAATCACTTCACAGGGGTAATATGCCACCATAGTATTAGTAACACAATGTAATCATCAGCCAAAAGCTATCAATTATTTATGTTGATTGACATTATTTAACTTTTTCAGACTTTTAACTATCCATCCAATGTCTCTTCAGATTGGCATATGTAGGCCAGGTGAAGAAACTTGGGAGAACTTTCTGCTCCTTTAAAATTTTAGACCAAAATTTGGGTTTTGTAAATTTCCGGGAAATTTCTCAAAGTTATTTTTGTTTTCATACTTTGGTTTTTCCCCCTAACTTTTAAAGATAGACTGAAAAGTAAGAGAGGGAGTCCTGGGAGTCTTTTCCCAGAGTCAGGAGGAAAGCCACCCCAGGCACTCTTTCTCTCTGAATGCCTCGTTTTTTGACGTCCAGTCCCAGCACAGGTCTTGTGCAGGTAAAGTGTGAGTAAATCATAAATTCTGATGTCTTAGATGTCCCTTTAAAAGAACAGGTTGCTCCTGGCAAAACCAACCAACCTATATACTTTGTGATTCTTCCTTGGGTGCTTAATCTGGGGCACTCAAGAGGTGTTCATTGTTAACCTGTTCTTTCAAAGTGATGATTTAAGTGGTGGATTGTAAGGGTGTGACTGCTAAGGGCAATGTTGCTTTTCATCCTCTTTGTTTGAAGTAACACAAAAACTCTTTGGTGTTGGCTGTAAGCCTTGCACTGCTCACCCTTTAGAAAGAATTTAAATGTTTAAAGTATTGGATTAATTGGTTGTGTTTTAAAAATATGTATTAGAACAAATAAGCAAGCAAAATAGAACCAGAAACATGGAAATAAAGAACAAACTGACAGTGACCAGAGGGGAGGGGGAGATAATGGGAAAGCAGGGGAAGGGTCAAGTCAAGGATGGGTATAAAGAACCCAAGTACAAAGTCAATGGGGTGGAGAGGATTGAAAGTAGAAGATGGGGGTTGGGTAGGACAGGGGAGAGTAACGGGGGGGGGGAGGGGCAAATGTGGACAACTGTAATTGAACAACAATAAAAAATAAAAATAAATGTGTATCGGCTCTGCCTCTATCTCGGGGATTAGCAGCTGACTTTAAATGAAAAGTCTATTACTTTTTCCAAATGCTGTAACACCCCATGGCAACCCCAATCCCATTAGTCCCTTTGACAAAGCCTTTCATGCCTTTCAGTTTGGTCTGTTGTGAGTCTGCTGCCCTATTTTCCAGGCTACAAAGAGAACCCATCATGCATTGGGGAGCCCAAGACTGCCAGAGGTTTCCAAATGCCCTTCAAGGCTGTGCATATGGCAGGAGGATGAGGGTGGAGCTCTGTGCTGAAACACTTCCCTGAGTGTAGGACTCGAGGCAGTAGTGCTGACAACAGGCAACCTTATACTTGAATATTCATTGGTCCCCATGAATCATGAACAAGCAGTGCTGACGTGTAGGAAGGGGAACCTAAGGGATTAATGCAGTGAATTGTCCCTTGATAATTCCCTTCATAGGGAAACCTAATAGGTGAGAATCCTTTCTATAGCCTTTGTTCAAGAAGTGATGTCAGGCTTACGGGAGAGTGAGTTTTATTAGAAGTAGATAGTGTCTCCCTACCCTAACCTAACAGCTTCAAACAACTATGTGAAGTTCTTGACATCCCTAGGCTCTCTAAGTAATATCATCTATGTAATTATATTTATGGTTAGAGGTAGAGAGACCTGTCCTCCAGTTTAAACACATCCCTTCTAGGTACGTGGTTAGTAATGTAAGGAATAACTCTTCTATTATATTAGAACATCTGAGATCCTGTTCCAAGGAAAATCAAGAAATAGAGTTATATCAAGATGGGTAATGAAAACATGTGAGAAATCAGTAATAGAAAATTATCTTAATTTTCTTTTGTGTATTTCCTTTTGTAGTTTTTTAAAGATAAGGATGAATTACATTTAAAATAAGAAAAACATTATATTTACAATTATGTCCATCATTATCTAGTAGCAAATTTTAGCTCCTTTGTCTTAAACTGCCCTCTTTCCCAAGGATTGAGCCCAGGCAGAGTACAAGGATTTAGTTACCTTGTCTACTCACTGAAAACCATTCTTGGGGTCCATTACAAGGAGCCTCTGTTACAAGAACTTTCTACTCGCTTAAACACTCAATCCCCTGTGACATGTTCCATTTATCCTCCTTTTGTGGGAACTGTAGTTTTAGCTGCCCCATGTGGTCAGACTTGATGATTTTATCTCTCTGGATTGCTACCTTTGGTTGCTCAGAAAATGAACTTATTCTATAATACTCAGTTTGTCATGTTCACTCTTTCTCAAGTCACTGTTCTAAAGTATCCTCTGGTGTCTAAGATAACTCTTTGTCTACTCAATATATAGTCCTTGTTTTTTACTTTGCAACCACCAACCACTTTATATTGGGACTTTGTGCAGGTTTATGCTGAGAACTTCTTTGAAGAGCAAGTAATTTATAACTGCTTTGAACTCCCTCTAATCAAACTCTCCGTTTGAAACCTGCCTATGATTTCACATCTGCTAAACCGTGGACAGCTTTGGCAAAGTTACCTTTATTCTTCCCAGCTGGTAAAAATTTGGAATTAAAGGAGTGATCTTTTTATTTTCCATTTCTAAAGATGCATATGTTTAACCGGTCAGAATATTCATAGAGTTTTTGGGAACATCAGATTGGGAAGGGACCTCAGAGACCATCTAGCTCAACCCTCTAATTGGTCAGAATGAGAAGAATGAGCCTCAGACCTCAAGCACATGGTGACTAAACACACACCAGAATCCAGATCGCTGGCCTCCAAGTCCAGTGCTTCTTTCGTACCATATCTGGTCTGCTGTATTCTCGATGCAAGATCTAGTTTCATTTCTTAATTCCAAGACAAAGAAGTGAAGGAATAAAGTCTTGGTTCACCAGAGAAGCTTTGGTTGCAAACAACAGAAAATGACTGTTCAATTTGGGCAAAGAAGATGTGCTGAAGGCCACGACAGGCCCACTTAGTTCCACAGCACAGGCCTTCGAAATGGCCAGTGGCTAGGGGGCCTCAGAGGGAGAAACTGCACGTTCACTCACCAAGATGGCCTCAGTGTTCCTCTCGGCTTGATGAGACATCACAGGTTGTTCCCCCTCTTCCACACCCCCACACTGTAGGCCTCTGAAAACCTTTTCTTAGAATATTTATTTTAAAAAATTCGCAGCTATACATTCTCTGATCCTTTGAGATGTAAATCTTTCCCCAGGTGCCTGCTGGTTTTACAACCCAGGGATGTCTCTCTTAAGGATCTGGGAGGTTTCCCTTTCAAAGGTAACCATCAGAAAAGATAGGATCTCCCATCTCCTAGTTTCTAGGGAGAGTAGGAGCCTGGATTCAATTAGGGGTCACATAGTAAACACAGACCCTTTCAAAATTTGTTCAGTTTCTGAGTCATGTCAAGAAGCCAGGTACTTTCTATGCTTTTGTTCCCTGATCCTTGACCTGTTTGGTTTTAACCCTGAAACTTACTAATGGCTACACCAATGGCTGCCGAATGTCCTTGTATCACATTTCTGTTCAGAAGTCACGGCAGCTAGAGAACTACTCGTTCCTTTTACCCAGGAAGGTTAGATTGCTGTTCCTGAAGCATATTTCCCCTGACATTTTATTTGCAAGACATGGTTCACATGCCTCTAACTAGTGGCAACTATAATGGAATTACAAATAAAATAATAATAATGTCTCTGCTAGTAATGGCTTAATAAATAAATATTTATTTCCACTCCCATGTTTGGAAGAGAAGCTTATTTTCCTCAGGTTGCTGGCAATCTGACACTGAAACAAAAGTGTCACTGTTAGCTAGGGACAAGGGTGAGAAAGGAAGTTATGTAGAAAACCAACAGTGACATGCCCCGGGAGGCTTCGAGTGAATAAACTTAGCGGGGGCGGGGTTAGGTCGGATGAAGAGGAAGAGACGTCTGGAGCCAGGCTACCTCCCAGGAGGGACAGACAGAGACAGAGACTGCAGTGAGTGGAGACAAGAAGCCTTGTAAGGTAGTGACGATGGGGGCTGGAGGGGTCTTTAAGAAGCCCCAGAGGCTCAAAACTAGTTTTCTGTGCCCTCGTGGAAAAGGTAATTGGAATAAGTTCCTGGAGGGAAATTGGCAATGTATGTAAAATGCATTAAATTTTTCATGTGTGTTTTGACGGGTTCAAAAATTCTACTTTGAAAACTTTGTGCTAGGGAAACAACAGGTACACATGCCAGAGGTGCACACCAGCATGCCTCTCACAGCGTTGTTTATAATTATGGAGCCCTGGAGACAGGAAAGGTGTACAGTGGTAGCGAATTGTTGTGAATAAAACAAAAATGTATGTTTTTGAAGGATATTTAATGATTTGAAAGATATTAAATGCTTCTGTGGAAAAAAAAAGTAGTTTTCCAAAAGGATAACTGAGGGGGAAATGCAACATATTAGGGACTGTCATTTTGCATGTTAGAATTGCTGTAGGTTTTTTGTGTTCTTGGGTATTTTCCAAAATTTATGCAATATGTATGAAATACTTGCTGTGAAAGCCATCCCTCCAACTTTGCCTGGGGTAGAATTAGAAGCTGACATTGATTTCAGATGCAGCATCTGTGGCCAGCCCTCTGAGCTGTCAGTGTAGAATTTATGTTACAAGTAAATAATAACACTCAGGCAGAGCCCCCAGTCTGAGGTCAGACCGACAGGCTGATAACTTGTTCCCAGTGCTGAGAAGGGGCCCTGTCACCTCTCTCTTGGAAGACTATTCCTAACCTCGGTCTCCCTGTTCACTCTGCTCCATCTACATTAGTTCCCCACCCAGCAGTTGGATTGAGCTTTTAAAAACCTAAGTCAGATGATGACACACACCCACTTTCTCAAACCTCCTAGAAGCTTTCTTCATGCTCAGGAACACCCACGCCCCCACCATGAACGTCTCTCTTGCTGTCTTGTCTGCCTCGTCCACACGGCTGCTTAGTCTAGTCACAATGGCTCTTCCTTGCGCCTTCGGCCTGCCAAGCTTGTCCATCTTCAGGACTTCGTGCTTGCTGCCGGCTCTCCCATCTGGGACTCCTCTCCCGGTAGGTCTTCAAGTGGCTCACCTCCTCGCCGGCACTGGGTTCTGTTCACGCGCTTTCTCTTTAAAGGGCCCTTCCCTGACCGCCGTGTAACCTCGTCTCACCTCTTTCCGTCACCCCGCACTCTTTCTTCTGGATGCACCTCATTTTCTTTACAATTTGTGTTTTGTCTTGCTTCCTGCTGTGTGCCCAGTGCCTGGAAGGATGATTGGCACAGAGCAGGGGCTCACCAAAACCTGTTGAATAAATGTATCGGTGAAAGAGCCCAGTGCTCTCGCCCCAGATCGAGTGCTCTTTTTATTGTATCTTTTTACTATAACTCTATTAGGGTATTTATAATGCTGTAGATTATTTTAGACATGTATCAGTTAGTGATTAAAAGATGTTTTTACAATTCCTCATTAAAACTATAGTATTAAAGTTAGTATTTCTTAAAAAGCTGTATAACTGGAAAGAAGAAATTAAAGATTCATATACATTAATCTTCTGATAAGTCTATTTTCTGAGTTTACTTCAAAAGCAGGGACCATTTATACTCACTAGAAATTCAGTTTAACTTGTCTATAAGGATTTATCACAATTTATTTTTGCCTATTGCTTAAGCCCTGCCATGAATTAAAATAGGTAATTAGGAAATCCACTATTTATAATGTATTATAGCTATTAGTGAGCTGTAAGTATTCAAAGCATCATTAGTATCAGAGAGCACTGAGAGGAAAAAGTTTAGTGTGCCATTACAGTCAATTATGCAACCCTTCATAGCCAAACAAGGATTTCAGCACTGTGTTCCTGATTCCTGGGTGTAATGTCAAGTGCCTGAGGTGGTGGTGGGTGGGCAATGAGAAATGCATCTGAGTTGATGAGTTCTTAATGACATTATCTCATCTTTTGTCCTTTTATTGCTCTTAGTACTCAAAATTCAATTTGCGTTACCTTCCTAGATGACTGATAAACTTTGTCTCATTTCTCAATGATCTAGAGTCTGTTTTCATAATTCTTCAGTTTCAATTCCTAGACTTAATTAAAAAACGACAGCTACCATTTAGAAAACACTTATAATTGTGCTGAATTTTTTGCACCATTATCACATATAATCCCCTCAGCAAGCTTTTTTCTTTTTTCCTTCTGTTTTTCTTTAGACTTTTGATTTTGAAAGAGTTTGAGACTTGGGAGTTGGAAAACAGTATAGCGACTTTCTGTGCACCGGTCTCCCAGCCCCCCAGTATAGTGTTTTATATCACTGTGGCACTTCATCAAAACTACGGAAGTGATACTAGTAAAATACTTACTTGAATTCAGACCGTATTCAGATGACATTGGTTTTCCATGTTTTTGTGTGCGTATAGTTTTACAAAATTTTACCTCATGCATCTCTTATGTAACCATCATCAGAATGAAGGCAGAGAACTATTCCATCATCACAAAGACATGTCGTCACAAAGACATTTCTTGCTCTCATACCCTCATAGTCACACAGCCTAGACTTACAACGTGATCACCACTGGCCCTTTTCAGTTGCTATAATGTTATTACTTTGAGCGTGTTATATACATGGAAACATCAGCAACCTGTTGAAACAAGTTGTTTTATTGTCTCAGTTTCCACCCAAGACCCCAACCACTAAGGCTCTGAAGGGCGCCTTGCTGGAAATGAGCCAGCCAGTGAGACAGGGTTTGGGGTTATAAAACGGGCTTCCTTGACTCTGAAGCCATGCTTTTATCTGTGCAGCTAATTTTTCTTCCCCAGGTTTATAAACCATAGGTGTCTTGGTCCTAGTGATATTAAAATTATTGTTTCCAGGAGCTATACAGGTTTCCCTTCGAAAAATTCTGGTCTTTACCCAAGTGAAATAGTCTTTAATGAGTTCATTTAGCTGTTTACATTATTATAGAACAGGGCATTATAAGATGTGTGAGGGTAACATGGATCTCTTCGGTGGAATAAAGCTTAGCTTGGATGACATCAGCCACCGCAGCTCCATTATCTGGCTTTTTCTAATGTTATATGCCAAGGAAATGTTGACTATTCTGATGTTATTTATATTTTCCACTTAACAGATTGGTCACATTGGAGGATTCACAGGGGGTCATACAGAAAAGTATTGTAAATCACAGATAGTAACAAATGCAAAAATATTAGAATGAGACACCAAGTATAAAGTTTTGAAAAACAGAACAGAAAAATATCTATCTAGGTAGCTTAAATCAGATGGCAAACTGGGGGATTATGTAATGAATCTGGCCTACAGGTATTTGTATTTGGTCTGGGCAGTGTTTAAAAAACCTTTAGGGAAGCTTTAACACAAACTCAGTTTCTGGCTTCCTTTAGCAAATCAAATGACCCAGCACATTGGTTCTGTATCAGAGCTGAAGCTCAGTCATTTCCTTCCTCTACGTCATATATGTGCTTTCCAGGGTGCCATAGACCCACCTAGCCTGACTCAACCATTTACGTTATCTGCCAGTCCTCACATGCATCTGTGATGTCGGGGTTGCCCATGTTTGTGACATCTGGTGAAGAGGCTGAGTGGCATGATTTTTTGAGATTCCTTCTGGTTCTATAATTTAAAAATTTTTGTAGAATTCAATCACTCTCTCTCGAAAAGCATTCTGGGTACTCTGTTCCTCAGAATAATGTTTGTAGAAGCTGATAGATGATAAAAAATTCAGGTTCAAATAATATGGAAAATGCTGAATAGTTTATTCCAATTTGGAAATTCATAATCACATTCACATGTTAATAAAGGCTCTGAGAATATCAACAATTATGAGGCCTATTTAACCTGGTTTAAATCAGTATTTCCTATATTTATTTGACTCTGTAGATACCTTGTACGTATCTATATATGTGTGTGTATGTATGTATATAGTTATATATGTATGTTTTTTTGCATTACACATTATCACTTCTTGGAACAACTGTTTTTCTTAGAAAAATTTTCTTTTGGAAATTGTTGATTGAAAGATTAGAAATGTTTGTGCCTAGCATTTCTCATAATATTCAAATAATTGACTTTCTAAAAATAAAAGTCTTAAATTTTAATGTTACTGCTCTGACTCTGTATGGTCTACCCATCAATGCTGACCAAAACAAACACTCATTGTAAACCGGAAAAAAGGTTAAAAATAAAACCCAAGAATGGTGGAATTGGAGACTTCAGTGGTGGACTCCATGGTTAGCACTTTCAGATGAGAGGAAAAGTCATCTTTTTCCAATGAAAACTGCCTGATTGTGGTTTTGGTTTTTGCTTTTTTACTTATAGTGGGTTCTGAATTCAGTAGATGAACAGTTTTGGTTTACAAACTGGCCATGTACAAAGAAGGCAAGTAGAGGCTGAAGAAAACAGCAGACCACTCCAGACTGGTAGGTGGCAGGTTTAATAAGTGAGAAAACTTACAGGCGAGGCGTGTCTTGGGCGGCCGCCAGGGGAGACCAGTGCACCTGTCTGCCAGCAGTTACGTGCACTGTCCAGGTGGTCTCAACTACACGTTGATCTCTCGAGGCTGTTTTTGCAAATAGCTCCAGCAGTGGGAATGGCACATAGACAACATTCCAAGCACAGGGAAGGCAGTGAGTAGCCTCCAGCTTCCAGGGTCCAAATCTGAGAGTCACCCAGTGGTCATGCCCTCCCAACACCCTCCGACAACTAGCCAGGCCAGTGTTCGAAGATACATGCTTTGGTTCTCCAGGGAGGAGCTTCTATCAGTCACTCAGGTAGTACACGTTTAGTGCTTACAGTGTTCCAGATGCTGGGCATAACCCAGTGGGTAAAGCGAAGCCCACCCTTTCCCACAGAGCTCAGTCTTGTGTGGGGGGGTGTGGACTAAGCAAGTAAACAAGGCAATCACCACCTAATTACCTGTCGCTGTATGTGCTATGAAGACGGCGTAGACCAGGCTGCAGGGAGAATAGAGGTGTGGGAAGGAGATGTTTCTCTCCAAACTGGGTGACTCTGGAAGGACTCTGAGAAGATGACATTTATGCTGAGTCCAGAAAGAGTAAAATGAACAATCACAGGTAAACAGAAGGAAGACAATTCCAGGCACAAGGGGCATCACATGCACGAATCCTAAAGTGGGAAAGACCCCCGTGCCTCTGACCAGCTTCTGACTTGGCCCAGAAGCCAAATGGCAGTGAGCATAGTGGTGAGTGGGGATGGGGG